>JBBPKS010000053.1:0-27260 GCA_038089355.1 Pulveroboletus ridleyi | reverse complement strand
TACTTTACAGCATGCTAGGATCTAATATATGTAATCAAAACTTAAAGTCAAAAAACTGTCCCAATGAGTGATGATTTTAAAATGACTGCCATTTCATCAAATCTTATTCAAATCCTTTGACCCTTGACCCAATAGAGAGCCAGGAGTAGGTACTATATTTCATACACTCACCATATTACATAATAATTAGTGGTTATTGTGTTTTATTGGATTTAGTAAAAAACATGCAAACATTGGGACAGTTTTTTGAGCCACTGTAAGATCTCAATATCAGGCTTCAGCACATTGGTTAATGTGTTATGTATAAGCTGAGATTTTGTATATTGAAGGTGGTGTTATGGGCCAATGTGTGCAAGAAGTGTCAGTCAGGCAAGAAAAGTGACTTTGTGGCAGGCTGAGTGATAGTAGTAGATGTGAGTTGGACAGAGGGTGAAATAACATTGGATGGGAAGCTTTCAGTGGTACTGTATCAGAAATATTCTCAAGCCACTAATATAGAAGCAAGAGAAAGCCAAAACTAATGGACAGACTAAGCTGCAGCTAAGGCACACAGACAGAGAATGATCAAAAGTAATGAGAATTTCAAGTACAAGGACTACTTACAGAACAAGTACTACTTATATATGTAATATAAACCCTTGAGCCTATAATAGCCCTAAGCAATGATCTAGATCTGGTTATGATCCAGACTGAACCCTTGATCATAGAACAACTATACTATGGAGATAAATAAGTAAAAGGATCTGAATGTGAAATATAAATAAGCAGATGACAAATGGATGATAAATAGAATGGAATGATGTCATGGGTCTGGCCTATGATGTAATAATGATGACATAACCTGATGTCAATGGAATAATGCAAGTGAAGCCTAGATCAGCTGAATTAGTGGATAAATCAAGGTTAGCTAAGGTAAAGGGTGTGATTAAGGATTAGCAGGTAAGATAGGGGCTTAGTATCATAAAATTTATGGTTCTGACATATTGTACTCATTTTCAGAGTATTCTGTAATTGCAGATAGGCTTTGCTTTAATCTCTTGAAAAGCTAAAAGCTTTTATTGTGGTGATGCTATAGAACTTGTTAACTATGTGTGTAAATTTTTGTTTTAACTAACCAAGATAAGAGATTGCATGTGTTATTCAAAATGTATGGGTGGAGGTTTGATTACACACAAGAATACAATACTGTGTGAACTTGAATACTCTTTTTTACTCATTCATCATAGTCTTTACCATGCATGACACCACCAAGCAAGGTGAGATTGATATCATCTTGATTGATACTGCAATCTGCTTGCTCATTCCTATTAGTGATTGTAGGTGATGTTTGCCAGATTTTGGCTGAAATTAGACTATGTAGAAAGTACAGTGCTGGGATAATAAAGCCAGAATTTTCCTTGTCTTTTAGCAAATTTGTATAAGTGTGTGTTACATAGATATAGTGCATTCTATGATTTTTCATATCTCATGCCTTTTTACCATCCCCTCTGATTATCTGGAGGGTCTTGGCAAAATCAGGGTGCTTGTCAAATGACAAGATACCTTACATCGCATTGTATATATATATATGTTGAGTGCAACCAATGAATAGAGCTGATTCACATTTTGTTAAAAGGGAAAAATACAAAGTCAATACATGTGACAAAGGTGATCATAAGAATCTAGTTCACACAAATGGCAATGAGATTCATATCAATAGTGCATTTTATTTTCTTGACATATGTAGTGACATATAAAATATTCCAAGATCTGATAAGGCTTAGTACTGTGATTGAAATATTCACATTAGACTTACCAAGTGCTTGGCCCTAATGACCATCTACAATGATTTACTGAACTCCATACAATATCATAGCCAGTGTCTTCCTTTGCAATCTCAAAAATCCATGTGTAAAAATGATATGATATGCTTTAGCTGATTTGGACATGGTGAATGCACATGCAACAATGTTCACTGTGTATCAATCAAGTCAATATATATGAAAAGAAAAAGAAAGGCTTACATCACATATAGTGGTTATCCCAAATCTCAACCTCAACCTCTTCCCATTTTTCAGAGACTTGTTTGAAAATATGTCAATTAAGAGCCACCTAGTGATTTTAGGGCCTGGGTCTGGCCTGGGCTTTGTAGGTGGTGGGTGCACCATTGCATGCACTTGCCCACATCATTGTTGCCACTGTGGTAGGCACACTGTCACAGTGCTCTCACCTACCTCATTATTGTGGTGGTGATGGGTGCACTATTGCATGCCCTCAGTCTTGTTATTGTTGCTAGTGTTGTTACGCTTGATCCCAAAGGGTCTAGCGTGAACTTGGCGAGGGTCCTAAGGCACGAAGACAGGTGGGTACCTTGCTGTCGGCAAGGTCAAAGGTTCATCCTGGTGTGAACCAGACGATGGACTCCCCGGTGAAGCAGGTGGACAGGGGACAATCCCTTGTGATCGGGATGGGACACAGGGAGAGCTAAAGCGCTCACTCAGGTGTAGAGCGAAGACACATGAAGAGGAAAGTTAGGATGTATATGCCAAGTAGGTCTAAGCTAAGGTACAGGAGATCTACTTGGGGTTTATATACAAGAATGACAAGACGCTGAGTAATCATATGGAATCAGAAAGAACATGAAAGAACAAAGTGGCTGACTGATCATTGAGTCAGCGAGCCAATAGCAGAAGTTGCTTAGTTAGTAAGCAAAGAACTTCATAGAAGGAGGAAGAACAAAAGAACATGTGACTGAGGGAACACGGGCTTAGCATGACGAGAGCTAAGCGAGGAGAGATAAGTCCGAAAGAAAAAGAAAAGAAACGGGACACGGGTACAAATCGTAACAAGTGTGATGAACACACCATTGCAATGTTCTTACCCACATCATCATTGTCATTGCAGTGGTGGGTGTGCTGTAACATATCCTTACCCTTCTCATCACCACTGGTGGGTGCACCATTGTGGTGCCCTCACCCATGTTATCATTGTTACAGTGGTAGATGCATTGTTGCATACCCTATGTATGTTATAAGTGGCTGCTTTTGACAGAAGCTCACAAGCAAAAAAGATTAGTGTGAACATAAGTAACAAAATACAGCAAGCTCCAGATGAACTCTCAACTGGCTAGAACTCTGGTTAACATCCCAGATACCCTTTCTGGCACCCAGATCTGGGTATGCAACTTCAGATAGTAGATGCAATGTCACATCTTATATAGCAGAGCCCCAGGGCCACTTAGGTTTGTTGAACCATTCCTTGCTTCCATATTCAGTTAGGATATGACCACTCCCTCACCCCATACTATGTAAGCCATTCAACTTCATATTTAGCACTTTAGTTGTTATAGCTCATCTAGCAGCAGCTGAAGTGAGTTCCTTCTTCCTTAAATTCATTCCCTCTCTAATGTAATCCTAGATTACTCCAGACTTGATAGGTGAATACAGTTGTTATAGCCCATCTGGCAGCAGCTGAATCCCAGACTCTGGACTTGATAGCTGCACCTTTCCAGATTTTGGAAATTTTGTCAGTATAATCGACAGATACTGCCAAATAGTATATTTCAATGTTTATTTTATTATTGTTCAGACAGTGTACTTTAGCAGGTTGTTGGTCTATGTTATATTGGGTGCTTTGCACCCTGTCCTCACTCCTTACTCATATGGGTGAAGTGAACTGAGTGATTATTCACAGATAAGTATATAGGAGTATAATATGAGGATTGGCCCATCACCAGTGTTGTTACTTGTATACGGTGCGGACCTTGATTATGTAATCTCGGTCCTTTGTACTCGTCCCTTTATCTTTCGGACATTTCTTCGCATACCTCAGTTGACTCTGACAGTCACTGAGGTGAGCCACTTCCTTGTACTATGTACCATTTCTCATAGCTACCTTCTCTAGTGATTCTTACAGGTAGCTACTAATACACCAGTTGACTCTGACAGTCACTGAGTGATTCTTACAACCAGGACAGGCCTCCCCCTCTTTATCTACATACTGTGCATGTGATTTACCTTGTATCACATGTGCTCATAAGTACATGGTCAGGGGTTATTACCCCATATAGTATCTACAGGGGCTATTGCCCCTTACAGTCTACAAGCCAGTATATGTTATGAATGTTGGAATGCTGCATCACTGGCCTTGGCCTTACAGGATTCTACAAGTCTGGTGAGGAGAAGATGGAAGGGCAAGCTCACACACACTCAATCACCCAAAGTTGTTAGCCAAGAATAACAGGTGGTCAAAACTGGGGACACCAGCTGAGACACCTGGGTTTATATAGTACAGAGGAGTGTGCACAGACCATAGGATTCATGGGATGAACTACTATACATAGGTAGACTAGTGTACATGCTCATGGGAGGATTCTGTGATATAGAAGCAGGGGAGCAGAGATTAAAAGAGTGCAGAGGCTATGAGATGTGATGTGATGGTCTAGACCTAATCATGTGACCAGTCATGTGATGGATGAAGTAAGCAAAAGAAAGGGGTTCAAAGGTGGTATGTAACAGTACAAACAATTACACTGTGACTGTTTTTATCAGGATCAATCTAAAGATGAGCATGGTTCTGATAGTTTTGGACCTTTTCATTGATACTACTGGAATATATGGGATGCCCTCACATGTACATGGTGATCAGGGTGGCAAAAACATCACTATCTGGATGTTTCAGCACTGTGACCCTAATTATGTCTCATTTATGTGGGAGAAATCTACATGAAATACTCAGATTGAATGACTTTGGCATAATACTGGCACTCAGTTCATATATCATTGGCAAGCATTTTTTTCTCCATCTGGAGGCAATTCATTTGCTTGACCCTGATAATCTCTCACATCTTTGGCTTTTGCACCATCTATTCCTTATTCAGCTAAATGAAGACTGCCAGAAGTTTTAGCAAGATTTGAATCATCATCCAGTTTCAAGATATGGGCATAATCAGACTCCACTAATAGGTTAATCATATGGATATTCTTATAACTACTAATAGATAACTTATACAGGACATGCAGTTTCTGTCCCAGCTACAACACAGTACACATATATGCAGAGTGCTGCAAAGACTCTCACTCTGATATGCTGGTGGCTGATGTTGAAGCCAAGATTCATACTGCAGTTGATATACCATTAGCAGCAATACCTTTTCACTCTGCCAAGATGTATGAAGCTTTCACCCTTGCTCTTCAAGCAGTTCAAGAAACTAGTATTATCCCCATGGGCTATAGAGTTGCAAAAAAAGAATGGGAGAGAGGGTTATACCCTGAAATTGAGGTAATTGCTGTTGACCACAGGCATCTTGAGGTGGGAATGCCATTTTTGGTCTAGTGGCCTTGTGCTGTTCTGTGGGTGCAAGGATTAGATGTCATAGTGATTTATGCATAATGGAAGCTAGGGAACTATAATCTATTATAATTTGTACCAAACTATTAAAGTGATTTAGAGGGTCACATCTCTGTGATTATCCCTTCTCCATTTGCAAAGGTTGATTTTGTCAATGTCAAATAATTACTGACCTCTGCAGTGTTCCAAATTTGTTCCCAGAGTGGGAAAAATTGGAAATCATTGCCAAGTGTGTCAATAGAAGGAGCACCATCACCAAGTCCAGCAGCCTGCTCTATTAAAGGTTCAGTTAATTATCAGTCAATACAGTATATGCCAGAACATGAGAACTACTGTGACTGCCAAGGATGAAGCTTCATCTGGCTTCCACTCACCTTCAAGCCTTCAGCTTCTGGGTAAAGTCAATCAATTTTTTATATTATACTCAATGGCAATTTAAATATATGTATCATTATTTTCTAGGGTTGAGCTCTTACAGTGACTCAAAATGGAAATGCACAAATGATTTTTTTTTCGAGTTTTGCCCTATGTGCCTACAATAACAGCTGGTTGGCAGTTACACCAGTGTAGATATATTCATTTATATCTAGGCTTCATATCCATATATCTTTTTTTTGAATATATTATTTAAGCAATGTGCTATGGAGCAAATGGTCATGTGCATGCTGTGCATTACATATTTTTTTGTGTGCCACCTTCCCAAAAACTGGGCCTGTGACAAGACAATTGATTCTTGGCACCCCAACAACACCTGCACACCCTCTCTAAACCTTGTATTTACCTTTTTGTCATGACAAAATATACTTCACCTACCAAGAAAGCCTGGATTTGTTGAGCTTGGGATGCTGGCATGACAGATGAGGAGATTGCCAAAAATTTTGGTCTCCACTTGTTAAGTCCGGGTCCTCCAGACTCAAGTCCAGTCAGAGTTCCAAAGGTAAGTACGAAGTTTGTTGGAGGATGAACAGGAAACAGGATGGAGACAGGATACCTAGGAGGATGTTGGTGCAGGACTTATATGTCGTGCCCTTGTCAAGGTTCAGTCCTCATATTTTGTAGGAGAGGAGGAGGGTGAGAGAGAGGGAGAGAGAGGCTGAATGAGGGTCAGGAGGAGACTAGTGTGATATTTGTACTAAGATACAGAAACAGGGTACAGGAGGCTTATATACTGAAGTCTGGTCTGGAGTTTGGACAGGGGAATGGAGGATTGTATGGTAAGGTACATCAGGTAAAAGGAAAGCATATGGGGATGGGGAACATATGTAGTGAGAGCATATGATATGGCAAAGGGTCTAAGGGATGGGGCTAAGGGTCATAACTAGGGAATGGAGGGTTGAGGGTACAAAGGGAATACTAAATGAGGAAAGTGAGGGAAGTCTGATGCTAAGGGAACAGAGTCTGATATGAAAAAGGGACAAGGTCTGAGTGAATGGGTCTGGATTTAGGCAAAGGAGGTTCAGAGTGGGGTTCAGAGGCTGGAGTTGATAGGGGCTGGGATGGATATGATAGTGCCCCCCTATTAAGGCCAAGCCCTCAAGGCCGGCTAGGATCAGGTTGGGGTGGATGGTCACATGATGAGCATGAGTTGGAGTCTGAAACAACAATAGTCATGTCTCGCTTAAGTTGGTCCTGTCCTTTAACCACAACCACTACCTGTGCCACCAACCCTCATCATCATGCCCACTGTCAACCCACTTGACAACCAGATCACAGCTCTTGCAGCCCAACTGCAAGAGATGCAACAGTGCTGTGAAGAGGAGAAAGCTGAGAAGGAATGCCACACCCAGGAAGAGGCAGAATGAGCTGCACATGAGGAATGCAAGCACCAGGAGCAGGCCACACAGGCTGAATGCAAGTGCGACAAGCGCAGGAAGGTGGTGAAGGAACATGCCAAGACAATCCAGGAGGAGCACCTCAAAAGGGTGTGTCAGGAACAGGAGGAGGCCCAGACCAAGGAGAAGGGGAAGGCATGGGCAACAGGGTGTAACCAGGTGTGTGGTTCATCATTGGACATTGGGCAGAGCTAACAGAGTTCCATAGGAGGAACCCATTAAGTTCCCAAGTGACAAGGATGGGAACAAGGGCACCCCATCAGTCTCAACTCGGGCCCCAAAAAGGGCATGCAAGGCTGTGCCACCAGGTTGGAAGGTGTGCATGCAGTGTGTGCAGTGTGGAGAAGCCTGCAAGCCCTCTCAACAGGGGTTGAAGGGGAGGTCATTGTAGGAGGTCGGATCCTCCTACAGTTGCAAGCCCCCTTCTGTTGTCTGTTTAAGAGTCTGTTCAAAGCATCTGTCATCCACCCGGGTAGGTCTCTTCCATCTTCCGTCCCTTTCTTCGTTTGTCCAGACTCTTTCACACAATCTGCTCATTCATCTAGGTCCAGATTGTGTTGATCCAGTACCGGATTCATTTCATCCAGACCAGATTATTTTAGATTACATACCTTCTGGGTGCTGTTTGACCCTGGATTAGTTAGATCTTGTAGATAGAAGGTATTTCCAGAACTATAAAATGGGTGTATCACACCTCAGAATACATCTTTCCGCATCCCCCATTTTCTATCCTGAAGTCAGAAGGCTAGTTGCCTAGATCCTCACTCACTTGAGCCTGTGTCTCCTGTCCCCCTCCCTTGGGTTGAGTCTATACTCACACCCTTTATTTGATTCTTATCCATTCTGGATAGGATCAGTGTTTTACATTGTGCCATGCTTGTGCTTATGGCCACCTCATATGCAAGTGATGTGAGGAGCCAGAGGGTGAGGAGAAGGAGGACAAAGAGGAGGAGGGAGAGGACTGCCCAGCATCTCAGAAGAAGGCCTGGATGGAAGTGGTGATACTGCCATCCCCTTACCCCACACCAGGTGCCCTCATGGCCCTTCTTATGAAAGCTGTGAGGTCACTTGGCCTCATCACCAGGGGTGTCGTGCCCCTGTGAGAGGAAGTGGCCAGAGTTTGGGAGGAGCTGAGGAGACTCCAGGAGGAGGTCATAGGGATCTGGGCAAGGGAGTGCAGACATGAGGAGGTGGGGATGCAGACAGAGGTGGGGAGGACAGAGGTGGAAGCTGAGAGGATGGAGAGGTACAGACAGAGGGGGTGGAGGAGACAGATGAAGGGGAAGTGTTACACTTGATCCCAAAGGGTCTAGCGTGAACTTGGCGAAGGTCCTAAGACATGGAGACAAGGGGGTATCTTGCTAATGGCAAGGTCAAGGGTTCATCCTGGTATAGACCAGACGATGGACTTCCCAGTGAAGCGGGTGGACTGAGGACAATCTCTTGTAATCGGGATGGGATGCAGGGGAGAGCTAAAGCGCTCACTCAAGTGTAGAGCAAAGACACACGAAGAGGAGGGATGGGATGTTATATGCCAAAGTAGGTCTAAGCTGAGGTACAGGAGATCTACTTGGGGTTTATATACAAGGATGAGGAAACGCTGAGTAATCATATGGAATCAGAAAGAACATGAGAGAATAAAGCGGCTGACTGATCGTTGAGTCAGCGAGCCAATAGCGAAATGACCTTGGTTGGTAAGCAAGGAACATTCTGGAAAGCGGGAGAACCATCAAGCACATGACTGAGAGAACACGAGCTTAGTGTAATGAGAGCTAAGCGAGGAGAAATGAGTCCGAAAGAAAAAGTAAGTAAATGGAACAAATCGTAACAACACCCACAATAAGGAACTCCTGGCGATCTTCGAGTCCTTCCAGTTTTTTAGGATCTGGCGCTCTGGTCGACGTCATCACTGACCACAAGAACCTTGAGTACTTCGTCACCACAAAGCTCCTGACCCGCTGGCAAGCCCACTGGTTGGAGTTCCTCTCCCAGTTCAACATGGTGGTGCGTTTCTGCCCTGGATGCCTTGGTGCGAAACCCGACTCCCTCACTAGACGCTGGGACATCTACCCCAAAGAGGGGGATAAGGACTACGCTCACGTCAATTCACACAACTTCTGCCCCATCTTCACCCAGGAATAGCTCGCTGTGTCCCTTCAGGCAACCTACCTCACGGCCCCCGTCCTCCAGGCTAGTACCCTCCTCGACATCAACTCCATCCACAGTGACATCCTATCCACCCTCCCAGCCGACCCTCTGGCCACCATCCACATGTCCACCTTCGAACCTGACTCTCAATGGTCAGTCAACTCTGACAGATTCCTCCATCTAGATAACTGGATATATGTTCTGGACTCTGCAGACCTTCGCCTCTGAGTCCTCTGGTACAAGCATGACCATCCACTCTTCAGACACTTTGGCCAGAACTGCACTCTGGAACTGATCCACTGCGAATATACATGGCCTGGCATCAGGACATTCATCAAGGAGTACGTCTCCTCCTGTACCGCCTGTGCACATGTGAAGGTTCCCAGACATCGCCCCTATGGACTGCTCAAGCAGCTCCCGGTCCCAGAAAGACCATGGAACTCCATCTCCATGGATTTCATTGAACAGCTCCCACTCTCCTCCAGATTCACAGCCATCTTTGTTGTTGTGGATCACCTCTCCAAGCAATGCATTTTCATCCCAATGCACAACACCATTACATCCCTGGAATTGGCCTGACTGTTCCTCCTCCATGTCTTCTCCAAGCATGGAGTCCCCTCCCATATTATCTCTGATCAAGGATCCGAATTCATATCTCACTTTTTCTGCTCACTTGGCAAAGCCCTCGATATCCACCTCCACTTCACCTCCGGATACCACCTGGAAGGTGACAGACAAACCGAACGGATGAACCAGACCCTGGAGCAGTACCTCCGGATTTATTGTAACTACCAACAGGACAACTGGTCCGAACTCCTGCCCCTTGCAGAGTTTGCATACAACAATTCTCCAAGTGCTACCACCAGAGTCTCCCCATTCTTCACTAACAAGGGCTACCACCCGAATATCACAGTTCACCCTGAGTGTGATCTAACCTCCACACAAGCCCATGAGTACTCTGTCAACCTCGATTCTCTTCATGCCTTCCTCCAGGAAGAAATGGCTCATGTCCAAGAACAATACCAAGGCCTGGCGGACACCAAGCGAATTCTGGCACCAGACTTCAAGGTCGGTGACCCGGTCTTCATCAAAGTGAAATACTTCTGCTCCACATGACCCTCTAAGAAGTTATCCGAAAAGAACCTAGGGCCATATGACATCATTGCCAAAGCAGGAAGCTATTCTTTCACCCTCCACCTCCTGAATTCAATGAAGTCCGTTCACCCAGTCTTTCATGTCTCCCAATTGGAACCCTCTGTTCCGAACACAATTCCAAACCGCATTCAACCCCCATCACCTCCAGTCAAAGTAGATGGCGACCTGGAGTACGAGATATCGGAGATCCTTGACACCAAGTTGGATAAATGAAGAAAGAATTGCAAGCTGTTATATCTGGTATGTTGGTCTGGATACGAAGGAACCAACAAAGAAACTTCATGGTTACCAGCCATGGAGCTTGATCATGCTTCTGAACTCATCTCAGAATTCCACCTCCAGTATCCAGACCGACCCAGACCTCACATGGCTTGACAAGCAACTTTCCGAGGTACTAATCTACACCTCCGCATCTACCTCCAATTCTGCCTCCACTTCCCTCTCGCACCTCTCCGCCTCCTTCACCTCCGCAGTCAACCCCTCCAGCTCGTCCTCTGCTAAAACCACATCCTCCGACTCCACCTCTGACTCCACCTCCGAACCCTCTCCATACACCTCCTGCGTCTTCAACTCCACCAACCTCTCCAGCAGGTAATTCTGCCGGTCAAGGCGATGGATGATGTGACGCATCTGCCCCCCAAGCTCCCTCCCCATCCTCTCCACCTCCACACTCCACTCGCTCGTCTCTGACTCCTTCAAGGTCCTCGCCTCCAGCACCTCCGCACACACCTTCTTACGAGGCAACTCTGCCTCGCTCTCCACGTGCTTCCTCTGATGCTCCAGCCTCCCGTCTCTGCCTCGGTCACAACGAGCCTGGGCAGTCCGACACTCTGAGCACAAGGTGGCCTTGCCAGGTCCGGGCACACACTCAAGACCACGTATCGCACACTGCAAACATGTGTGTCAGGAACTAACCTATGGCATAAAGTATACCTAAGGACATCTGGGCCTCCACTCTGGGAATGAGAGCGAAAGGACTAGAATATCAAGCACAAGCCTAATCTACAGGTGAGTGCTACGACTATATACTATAGAATAAGCCCAAAACCCTAGGTAAACCCTGTATCTCGGGCTGAGGGCTATTACTAACGAATATTAAATAATGATCGGAACTTAACCTTAAATATGATGGCTGAATAAGTTAAGAATGGAATAGTGTCATGGTCTAGCCTATGACGTAATGGAATCTTCTAGAAGGATCTACCTTGATCTAGATAAGATGAGGTCATCCTGTGACGATAAGATAAGATAAAGTAAAATAATAAGAACGGGAAATAAATAGGTTCTGTCAATGTGCACCCCTTGCCTGTCCCGGAACCCTGTGTGGACTCTATGTCCTGGGCCTGCCTTAGGATCAGTCATGAGCATTCCGGTCCCTCGCCACTCACCCGTCTACGCACCTCCTCCTCCTCCTCCTGGTGCTTCACCTCTGCAATCTGCCACACCTCCTTCTCGCGCTTCCAATGCTCCTCCCTCTCAGCCTCCTGGCGAAGGCATTCCTCAGCCAGCCTCTTCTCCTGCATCTGGCAGCATTTCTCGGTGAACTTGGCAACCATCAGGTCATCTCCATCTCTGCTGACCTCAACAAGTTGTTCATCCGTCTAGTCACGGACATTGGGATATTCCTTGATCATGGTGGTAGTGGTTTAAGGTTGCAAACAGTTGGACACGTGGCTTTATGGAGTCATTCAAGCTCCGTCTGGACTCCGCTCTTCTGTTTCAGATTGCCCCACACTAATGGCCTTCATTAGTTCAGGCCTAGAAGGGGGATACTGTCATATCCATCAATCCAGAACTCCGGACCCAACTCCGGACGTTCTTCCTGTGACCTCTGGTGCATTCTCAATGAGTCCACATCCCTGACACCTCGGACCCTCTCTATTTAGTATTCCTTGTTCTTAGTGCCACATTCCATTCTTCACTTACAGTACATAGCCACTAGCTTCGTCCCAGTTCACCCTCCATCCCTGTGCCTGCTTAGGAGCACAGCTCCAGTACACTTAGCATCCGCACTCCGGAGTATTAGTAAGACTATGTTTTACTCCTGTATATAAGTCTCCACACTTGTAGTAGAGATACCAGTTTGAATATCAACTTGGACAGTCTCCCAAGCTCACTCTAACCCCCTTGAGTCTCTAAGACTCTCTTCTGAACCATCCTCGGCCTTCATTGCTTGCAACAAGGTCAATCCGACTCCTTCCACCCATTCCGAAATTACAGGACACCCCTGGAGTTGTGACAAGGGCACATCACATACAGTGAAGCCAAGTCCTGCCGAACTCCAGAGTCCCGGAGTTACCTCCCAGAGACCCTGGTTCTAACAGAAGTGGATGGAGCAGCAAAACTCACAGCAAAAGGCAGCGGCAGCCCCCCACCCTTGTTGCCATCATCTCTACATGCCTCATGCCACCAGGCGAGAACACTCCCTTGGAGCAAGTCAGCAGCAAAACAAAAGATACGCAAGGAACTAAAGTCAGCACACCACGACATCTTCAAGAAATCCCCCTGCACACACTCCCTTTTAATCATAGACAAGTCACTCCCCTCCAACTGCTTCCTACAACACACAGAAAAACTCCCCAGGTATCACACTGCAGCACTCTTCCAGCTCCAGTCCAATCACATCCCACTCAATTAACACCTCTTCAGAACATTGAAATCCACCTCCCCGTCATGTCCACACTGCCCGGACCAGCACAAGATTGTCTTTCACATTCTAATGCACTGCCCCAGATACTCCATGCAATGAAACCAACTCCGAATTGCCACTAGAGGACTGTCTAGACAGATCTCCCAACTACTTGGCAATGAAAAACTCTTCGATCACATCCTACATTTCCTACATAGCACGGGCCATTTCATGTCCTCCCTTGGCGATCTGTCCCTACCCTGGAACACACCAGCAGATCACTAAGCAACCCACCACTACAGAGAACTGATAAACCACAGCCACCCCCCACGTTCAGGATCTACCCATCCGCCACAAGTCCCATGCAGGCTTCACTCAAAATCGAGCAGGTACCATATGTACACCCTTACCACACAGTAGATAGTCAACATAGACACAACCACAAATGTACTGTCCAACATGGGCAATGCCCACTGGACAATAAACACAGAAAGAAAGAAAAAACAAGGTGAAAGGAACTGCTCATAGTGATACCAAGGAGTGCGACAAAGCAATGGTTATCTCCTCTTCTTATACTCATGAATGAGGTTGTGGAAGCCATGATCAGTGTGGAAACAGACCAAAGTGGCTCTGTTGGACATGTGGATCAGATCAGCATTTAGCCACAAAATGCAACAAAAAATCTGCCAATGAAAAGCAGCTGGCAGCACCCTTTGCTGGTAGTGCCCACATTGCCATGGTCAATGATGACAAAGACAGTGTTTTTGGTGTTGTCAGCAATGACAACTCATTACTGAAACTAGAGAGCATTAGCAATGATGACTCACTACCCGATTTGGAGAGCTTTCGAGATGACAACTCACTGCCAAATCTACTGAGCAAGAGTGACAAGGAATCCATCCCTGATCTCAAGGGCACCACCTCAGATGACAATGGCTACTTCTCCAAGGCCAGTGATGACCACCCTTGGGGAGGTGGTTGGCATGGTAACAACTTGGACAGTGATGACAATGCTGTCCCTATCCCTGTGATGGAACCTAGTGCTGAGGAATCTGCTTCATGCATGAAGAAACATGTTGAGCTATATGATTCTGGGACAACCCATCATTTTACCCCTGATCATGAACATATGACTGATGTACAGCCTATCCCTCCCAAGTCATTCACCACCACAAATAAAAAGAAATTTGCCACTACTAGAGTTGGCAATCTGGTTATTGATATACTAAATGGAATCACTACATCACAGCTGCAGCTTACTGAGATTCTGTACTCACCAGAGGTTGGGTACATGCTGGTCTCCATTGGCCACCTAGATTGGATGGGCTTGTTCACCACCTTCATGCAGGGTTTTTGCACAATTTGCGATGCTGACAGAGAAACAATTGGTAAAATACCACAGTCCATGAAAGAACTTTACCATGTGGTCCACAACAACAACCATGCAGCTATGGCCAATGAACAAATCACCATGATAGATTTGCATCAACAGCTTGGGCATATTGCACCCTTGGCCACTTATAAGCTGGCAGAACAAGGTCTGGTTAGTGGTTTGATCTTTGATCTCAAAGATAGTGAGGATACCTTCTGTGAGTCTTGCATCTATAGCAAGGCAACCCACAAGCCTATTGCCAAAGCATGTGAGGGGTTACATGCTGATGCCATCAGTGACAAAATCTTCTCCAATATCTGGGGACCCTCTCCCATTGCAACAGTTGGTGGACACCATTACTATGTCACCTTTATGGATGACCATACACATTTGATGCACATCTATTTAATCCATCAGAAGAGTGACACCTTCACTGCTTATCAAGGCTTCAAGGCCTGGCTTGATCAGCAGTTGGCTGCCTGAGTCAAATTGCTCCACTCCAATTGAGGGGGAGAGTACCTGGGGAAGGAGTTTGTTTTATACCTTGAGCACCAGGGCACTGTGCAATCACTTACTGCTCAGGACACCCTGCAGCACAACAATATTGTGGAGTGTCTAAACCACACTATCTTAGAGCAGGTGCATGCACTTTTGCATGCTAGTGGCTTACCAAAATTTCTGTGGGGAGAGGTGGCCCATCACATCATCTGGTTAAAGAATAGGGCTCCTACCCATGTGCTTAATGGCCAATCTCCTTATGAGCTCACTTTCAGCCATCCCACTGATCTTTGTGGTTTGTGTGAGTGGGGATCTATCATATATGTCCACACCAGCACTGATCGAAACTGGGTGGCTATGTTGAGACTGGTCAATGGGTCAGCATTGATGATCAGACAGAGTATGCATGTCATGTGTACTGGCCTAAATTGCATGTGGTCACTGTTGAGTGCAATTTCTCCCTTGAGCCCATGCTGAACATTGCCAAGGGGGAGGATAATGGGAACATTCTGTTAAACAGTGATGCACCAGCACTGTACCACAAGGCACCTGCCACTAATGCACCACCATCAGCTACTGTCACTATGCCACAGCCTCATGACACATCATCATCACCTGACCCCAACCAATCTGAATGTTTGCCAATTATACCACCTCCCATGTCACTGGCACCTGCTGACATGCCACAACTATGTGCCCAGCACATTTGGAAACTGAGCCAATGGGTGCTCAACATCCTAAATGGCAAGGCCACATCCCTATGTCTCTCTCAAGGCATCCCTCTTCCCTCAACCAACACAGAGCCAGCTGCCTCTGACACCCAAGCAAGTGATCAGACTCACACCACCTCCAATGATAAGTATGATTTGGACTACAATGAGCATGAGCTGACTATGCTCATTGAGCAAGCCAGTATCATGGTTGAAGCACTTGAACCCACCACCCTTGCTGAGGCATGTCACTACCCCAATTGGCCCAAATGGGAACAGGGAATACAAAAGGAACTCAACACACTCAGTAAGGCCAGCACCTGGGACCTCATTAACACACCACCCAGCTCAAAAATAATGGGCTCAAAGTGGGTTTTTAGGGTAAAAAAGGATGCCACTGGCAATATTCTGTGCTACAAAGCTTGTCTCATAGCTCAGGGCTTCTCACAAGTCCCTGGAGTGGACTACTTTGACACATACACACCAGTAGCTAAACTTGCTTCAATCCATACAGTATTAGTCCTCACAGCTTGAAACAATCTCAAGCTCTATCAGATCGACATCAAGGAAGTGTACCTCAATGGAATGCTGGGTGCTGAAGAAATCATATATATGCACCAACCACCCACACCATGTCTGCCATCTACAGAAAATGTTGTATGGACTTAAACAAAGTGGCCATCACTGGTATCAACAGCTCATTGAAATCCTGGTCACTCACCTCCTTTTTCAGCAGTCTGAGATTGACCAAGCCATATTTATCAGACAGGATGGAACCTCTCTCATGATTATTGTAGTCCATGTTGATGATTGTACTATTGCAGCAACTTTAATCAACATTATCATTGCAGTAAAGAAGGATATTGGATATTTCATCAAGGTGACCAACCTCAGTGAACTCCACTGGCTCCTTGGGATTGAGGTGAAGTGTAACTGTCCCGAGCATGAGCTGACCCTTTTACAAAGAACATACATTGAGTCAATTCTCTGCCACTTCAATTTTGACAATGTCAAGCCCATCTCCATGCCCATGAAATCAAGTGTTAAGCTCACTGCTAGCCAGTCTCCTACAACCTCCACAGAATATGCTGCCATGCATCATGTCCCATACCAAGAAGCAGTCAGCTTGCTTATGTATGCAGCATTGGGAACTTGTCCTGACATATCTTATGCTGTAGGCCAGGTCTCACATTTCTCATCTAATCATGAATAGACTCATTGGAACATGGTAAAACATATCTATCAGTATCTCACTGTAACTAAGGACTTGCATCTGACTTATGGAGGAGCTGAGAGAGTCTTGACAGAATACATGGATGCTGATAGGAGTGTCATGGAAAACTGCCAAGCTGTCTCAGGTTATGCTTTTCTCATAGACAGAGGTGCAGTGTCCTGGAGTTTCAAGCACCAAGAGATCATCTCACTCTCCACCACCGAGAGTGAGTATGTCACCACTATGCACACTGCAAAAGAGGCCCTGTGGCTCTGTAGTCTCATTGCCAAGATTTTCATGCCCTTAACCAAGCCTACTATACTTTTCTCTGACAATCAATCTGCTATCACCTGTTAAAAATCTAAGTAAAAGGGCAGTGATTGCCCACTACACTAATTAGCAATAGTGATAAGGTAAAGTAAAACTGGTACTCACCTCAGCCACTGCCCAAGGAGTAGCAGGAACAACTGAGGAGAGCTCAGGAGTGAAAGGAAATATATATATAAGGTAGGCAAAGATGTGAGTGCAAAGTCCAATCAACTCCGAAGGGAAACAAGTGATCTCTGTAAGGAAATAGTGAAGGGGGAGGAGAAACAGCATGAAGTTATAGAATAGGAATGAAGCAAAGATAGGGTAAAGGAATAACATAAGGAATGCATACTGACATACCATTGAACACAAGTCCAGCCTTCCTATCCATCTCTGACTGCTTCTATAGGACATTGGTAACTCCTATGTAGGAGCTATAGGAGTTCATCCAGAACTTTGTTAAGGAACTTCAGAGTTGGACAGGAGAGCCTGGAGGAAATCAGAGTTATCATCTCTAACATCGCCCTCACTCACAATCATCAATATCACATCCATATGAAGCACATTGATGTATGGTTTCACTTCATTTATTGGATCATCAATGACAGCAAGCTTCATCACATCTTCTGTCTGACTGGTGATATGGTCACTGATATATTTACAAAAGCACTTCTGTTCCCAAAAATCAAGCACTTTGCATCCAAACTTGGACTGCACACTGCTTGAGGGGGAGTGTTGGATTACACAAGCATGCACACAGCTGCTCAATGGACCCAGACAATCCTTTCAGACATGATACTTTAGAACCACCAATACCTTTGTAACATGCACAGAGCTTATTTCACTTTCATATCTTTATCCACCTCTGTTTCCCTTTACTTAGCATATACTCCCTTTATATGATTAGTGGCACTAGTATATTTACTTCATCTCAATATCTGCCACCTCAGCTCATTTGTCCCACACAATGACTGAGATGAGTATCACATATTACATAGGCCATGCTACCTGTACTTATAGTCTACCTAGTAATCCCTTCACAGGTAACATATATAGCTCGTTTGTCCCACACAACAACTGAGTGATCCCTTCACAGCTACCCCACCATATGTCACTGCTCATAGCCTTTTTCAGTAGTTACCATATTTAGTATTCCCCTTGTCTATCCTCAACCCTTCATTCTTACCCTTGACCCTTCATTATTCCCTTAAACCCTTTGCCACCCCATATGACTCTCCCTACATATGCCTCCCTTTACCATATGCTTCCACTTTACCCAACATACCTGTCCATGCATTCCTCCATTCCTGTGTCCAAACTCTGAACTGGACTTCTAGTATATAAATCTCCTGTACTCTGCCTTGTACCATAATATGAATATCAAGCTAGTCATCTCCCTTCTCTTGTCCAACTCAAACTAGTCTTCTCCAGATCCTCATCTGGTCTCCCTCCCCTCTCTCTCTCTTCTCCTTTCCTATGAAATACAAGGACCAAGCCTCAGCAAGGGTGTGATACATATGTCCTGCACCAAAGTCCTCCTAGGTATCCCTTTGTCATTCTGATCTCTATTCATCTCCCAATGAACTTCATATACTAACCCTCAGACCTCTGATCAGACTTGAGTCTGGAGGACCTGGACTTGACACTACTTCAGCTGTCACTGGTAAGGACAGGGTTTTGAATAGGTCTGGTGCTTTGGAATGATTGGCATGGTGGAGGACAAAAAAAGGGACCCAAGCAGTTTGAATGACATTTTCCACTGCTACCAGCAGCTCCATTCCTTGCATATCAAGATGCTCCATTCCTCATCAGTGCCTTGCAGCTCCCTAAAAGCTGAGTCTTATAATGTATAATTTCACCTCTAAGCTTATATGTTATATGATATTGGAATTTTTTGTATATCACTTGCATCCCTCAATGGGGGCCACCCAATGTCAATATGCTATGAGAAATATATGGTATAAGCATATACAGTATGAGCAAGTCAACTGTACTACAAGTCCATATTTATCTAGTCCGTATCACGTGATATTGATCAGTGTCCGTATCCGGTAATCCGGTCAACCGGATTGACCCGGATCCAATCTAAATACAACAGGCCCGGCCCTAACAGCACTACCCTACATGCAGGTTATGTCCGTAGTAATGAATGACTGAATGATACCGGTTTTCAAATGTTTCCTATAGGGACACTAGTAATGTTGTGTGCGCTCAGTAATAAGTGTGCGCGCTGATTTTTGCCACAAAATGACCGCCATACGGCTATTGTCATCCTCTCCCAACAAGGCACCACAGTAAGTGATCAAGAACAATTATGTCTATTCTTGCATAGAAACACAAGAGTTACATATAAACAGTATATGAATATGATTGCACATAACAGTCTAGGAGGATAATGAAACTGCTCATGGCACTGAGGATACTCTAAACCCCGTGTTGAACAGCTTGCCAGCTAGGCCTGCCAGAGATGTCCTTCCACCATCTAGGATAGAATTCAAGGTCAGCACTGAGCATACGACTACCTTGTCGATCCCTTACCGGAGTACGTTGGACCTCTTCTCGATAACTTCACCGTACCCTCCGTAGAAGAGCATGTAGCCATAAGGCAAGTGTTGGAAGTCAGCGAGCGTGATGTTCTGCAAAATCGTGAGCGACTGGCGACCAAAACAATAGAACATCAACGCACATCACCGGCAACATATTTCTGCTTGCCAAGGATAACGTCATACACGTCGAGCATCGCGCCAATTTTTTCATAGCACTCCTTCATTTTGGGTTCGTTTTGCTCATAGTTGAACAATCTTGAATATGAAATGGGTCAGACATCGGGTCCATGCACTGACACATGTGTATACATACGGCTTGATCACCTTCTCGTATACGAGAGGCATAGCGTACGCGTGGTAGTTGAATGCCTCCACACTGACAGCCTGTTCGAACAGGGCTTCCTCCTTGGGATCGGTGGGGATGAGGCCTTGAGTACCCTGGTTAGGGTACTTCTTGATCAGGTAGCGGCAGATGGCACGGCACTCGTAGAGAATGAAGCCGTCATCGTCCTTGTGATGGCAAAACAGTCAGTCAATGTCCTCGCAGGAAAATTGGTGGACCAACGTACAATGTAGGGAAGCTGGCCGAATGGTTGGAGTTTGAGGTACTCAGGAGTCTTGTGCTCGCGCTTGGGGATGTCGACGGTGATCAACTCGAAGGGGATCTCCTTCTCTTTGCAGATCACACCGACGAGACGAGTGCAGGTGGACCTGGAGGAGCCGTAGATTTTGAGGACCATGGTTATAGAGAGAAGTGCTCGGGAGAGTGGATTTGCTTTGGAGTGGGGTTTTACTCGAGGGAGTAGCTTGGATAGAGACGTTGCTGGAACGACGACCCATTATATATGTTGCGAGTATCTGTGTGAGAGATTTGCGCACACAACGGAGCATCGCACCTGTTACGTGTGGACGTGGTTCACGTATCCGGCGCACACTGCGTATCGATCTGGAGAACAGCATTGCATTGGTATTGCGTTGGTGGGAACCTGGGGAATCGAGGCGACATGATCAGGAGTCGAGATGATGATCCCCCGGCCGACGAATCTCAACCGATTGGGAAAATAGATACAAGTCGTGGTCGGTAGCGCGACTTGGCATGGCGAGTGGATTCTTAACGCTCAGAGACCGCTTGTAGGAGAAAGTTGGTCGCAGTATGAGCATAGCATGGCACAGGTCATTTGATTGAATATGGTCGACACCATTACCGAGTTCGCCCCGTATCGATGACCCTCGAAAGTCTTGTGGCGGGCGGTGAAAGAAGTGACCCGTTTGGTTGGTTGTGACTTTGTCAACACGTGACCATTAGCCAAAGTGAACTCGATTTAGATTTAGATCTGCTCTAGTCCAGTTCGTTCACACTGTCCGCGCCATGTTACGTGTATCCAGCCACCGCGATACAAACGTCCCTCATTCTCATCGCATGTACTAGGCCGGATCCAAACCGCTGAGAAGAGGAAGGACGGCAAATGTACTACTAACACTTGTGAGTGACCGCAGGGGTCACAGAACAAGTTGGAAAAACATGAAAAGTTCCTCCACTCACGCTGACAGTGGCTCTGCTCCCCGCCATAAGTCCGACCCCATGATGGCCGAGTTCTGTGGCGATTCCCCGAGAACTATCCCCTCATCATACCTAAACCCAACAGCATTCATGAAAAATTACAAGCCCACTCAAGGGATGACGAAATGGAAGATAGGAACCTGATGCCGGTGAAGTAGCCCGGCCGTTTTTGCAGTGCGTTGTTTGGAAGACTTTCGGTAATCACTTCTAACGTGCTGCGCGCATGATGCATGTAGGGGGTATCACCTCATGTGCTTATTGTGAAAAATGGATGAATCCCATGTGATCGATAACTTTGAAGTGGTAACAGTGTCCATTCATTCACACACCGCATACTTGGTTGCCGTGACCCGGCCATTTCTCGGCCGTGTCCCACAGGCTGCGGCAGGGAGTTACGAATAGAATTTCACTCACACTACGCTCTGTCTTGTATGTCCTACTTCTTAGCGTTATGGCACAAATCCACTTTACTGTGTACATGATAGCCACCACATTGTGTTCCTTCTGTTGATGGGGGTTTTGCACCTCAGGTGTTGCATGCTCCAAGTCGTGTTTTAGAATAGTCACTCGTTTAGTAGAACCACATGAATATATTCAGCCATTGTATCTATTGTAGAACTTGGGAAGAAACGAGTGCCACGAAGGGCTATGTGTCATAAGAATAGGTATTCCAAGCAACTGATCATAAGCACGGAAAGCGGCGGTCGGAAAGAACAAAACTAATAATGTATCGCAACTTTTAAGGAAATTACCATAAGACTGTCGACTTGCCTGCCAAGGTCCATGCAGTCTTGAAAGTTGTCATCCGTAAAATGGCCGGTTTGGGTCTAAGGACGGTGGGGTGGGCAGTGCGAAGGGCGCTTAGCCGCGACCTACGGAAGTTCCCACCCACGGGCATCCCCACATTTCAGCACAATCCGACCCATACCGACCATTTTATGGACAACTTTCAAGACATGGACCTTGCCAAGCAAGTCGACAATCTTATAGTAATCCATTACCATCTGTGCGAAGAAGACACATTATTAATTTCATTCTTTCCAACCGCTGTTTTCCATGCTTATTAGTTGTTTGGTCATAGGGAATACCCACCAACCTCTATTCTTATGACCCTTCGTGGCACTCGCTTCTTCCCAAGTTTTACAATAGATACAATGGTTGAATATACTCACGGTTCTAAAATGAGTGACTACTCTAAAGCAGGGGTTCAAGCATGCAACACATGGTGCGAAATGCTAGTGCGTCAACGGAGGGCACTGCACGAAAAGCATCACGCACATGGTAAAAGTGGGTTTGTATTGGGCCATAACGGTAAGAGGCATGGCACACTGAGGACAGAACATGGTACGAGTTAGTTTCGTCGTAGCTCCGTGCCACAGTGCGTGGGATGCGGCCCAAGAAAAAAAGGCCGGTCGCGGCAACCAAGGTATGCTGTGTGCGAATGAATGGACAATGTTACCACTTCGAATCAAGCTCGGTGGATCCCTCTCAAGGAAATGGTCTCAAGCATAATGTTTTGTGCTCATTCCAAGTTCTCTGATCCGAAGGTATGAGTATGGCCTGCAAGTAATGTTGATGTTCAAGAGAGTTTCTATGGGGAGTAAGATGAAATGGATCGCACGGGATCCAACAGTCAGTTTTTTCATGACAACGAAGATAAGACGCATGAGGTGATCCACCTTACATGCATCATGCGCGCAGCACGTAAGAAGTGATTACCGAAAGTCTTCCAAGCAACGCACTGCAAAGCGGCTAGTTAAATTAATGCACCTGTCGCAAAGGGGACAAGCCGCTTCACCGCATTTCAGGTACCTCCGGTCTTCCATTTCGCCACCCCTTGAGCAGATTCTATGAAAATTTTTCGTGAACGCTGCTGAGCTTACGTGAATGGTGAAGGGAATGCCCATCGCTGCAGAACTCCACCGTCATAGGACCGGACTCATGGCGAGGAGCAGAGCGTCAGTGGGGGAAATACTAGTCATATTTCCAACCTACTATGTGGCCCTTTTGTCGTATGCGCTATTCGATCTCCTCTCCATGGCATGATTCATCGAGTGTTAGTGGCACACTTGCCGTCCTGCCTCTCAGCGGCCATCACGCTTGTTTTGGATCCGGCCTGGTACGAGATGCGATGAGAAGGACGTTTGTATCACGGTGGCTGGGTACACGTAACAACCCTGGGTATCTTGCAGAGTAAGATGGCGCCGCAGTGTGAACGAACTGGACTAAGGCAGATCTAAATCTAAATCGAGTTCACGCTGATGGTCACGTGTTGACAAAGTCACAACCAACCAAACGTGTCGCTCTGCAGTAATGGCACTCCGAGCCATCGCCACAAGACTTTCAAGGGTCATTGATACGGGGCGAACTCGGTAATGGTGTCGACCATATTCAGTCAAATAACCTGTGCCATGGGCTATGCTCATACTGCAACCGTTTTCCTTCTACAGCGGATCTCCGAGCATTGAGATATCCGCTCGCCATGCCAAAATCACGCAACCGACCACAACCTGTATCTATTTTCTCAATCGGTCGAGATTCATCGGCCGGGGATGAGTAAGGATCATCATTTCGACTCCTGATCATGTCACCTCAATGTCCCAGGTTCACACCAACGCAATGCTGTCCTCTAGATTGATACGCAGTGTGTGCCGGATATGTGAACCACGTCCACACGTAACAGGTGCTATGCTCTGTGTTCTCAGGTGTTGTGCGCCCAATTCTCTCACACACCGATACTCGCAACATATATAATGGGTCGTCGTTCCAGCAATGTCTCTATCCAAGCTACTCCCTCGAGTAAAACCCCACTCCAAAGCAAATCCACTCTCCTAAGCACTTCTCTCTATAACCATGGTCCTCAAAATCTACGGCTCCTCCAGGTCCACCTGCACTCGTCTCGTCGGCGTGATCTGCAAAGAGAAGGAGATCCCCTTCGAACTGATCACCGTCGACATCCCCAAGCGCGAGCACAAGACTCCTGAGTACCTCAAGCTCCAACCATTCGGCCAGCTTCCCTACATTGTGCGTTGGTCCACCAATTTTGTCGCGAGGATATTGACCGACTGTTTTTCCATCGCAAGGACGATGACGGGTTCATTCTCTACGAGTGCCGTGCCATCTGCCGCTACCTGATCAAGAAGTACCCTAACCAGGGTACTCAAGGCCTCATCCCCACCGATCCCAAGCAGGAGGCCCTGTTCGAACAGGCCGTCAGCGTGGAGGCGTTCAACTACCACGCGTACGCTATGCCTCTGGTGTACGAGAAGGTGATCAAGCCGTATGTATACACATGTGTCAGTGCATGGACCCGATTTCTGACCCATTTCATATCCAAGACTGTTCAACTATGAGCAAAACGAACCCAAAATGAAGGAGTGCTACGAAAAGATTGGCGCGATGCTCGACGTGTACGACGTTATCCTTGGCAAGCAGAAATATGTTGCCGGTGATGTGCGTTGATGTTCTATTGTTCCGGTTGCTAGTCGCTCACAATTTCGCAGAACATCACGCTCGCTGATTTCCAACACTTGCCTTATGGCTACATGCTCTTCTACGGAGGGTACGGTGAAGTTATTGAGAAGAGGCCCAACGTACTCCGGTAAGGGATCGACAAGGTAGTCGTACGGTCAGTGCTGACCTTGCATTCTATCCTAGGTGGTGGAAGGACATCTCTGGCAGGCCTAGCTGGCAGGCTGTCCAACACGGGGTTTAGAGTATCGAGCAGTTTCATTATCCTCTTAGACTGTTATGTGCAATCGTATTCATATACTGTTTATATGTTTCTATGCAAGAATAGACATAATTGTTCTTGATCACTTGCTGTGGTGCCTTGCTGGGAGAGGCTGACAATAGCCGAGTTCATGATATGCGAGTCGAGATTTCCCCTCCGATGGCGCTGAACCATGCGAGTGCCGCTCAGGAAGCACAGAAGTGTGTATTATGGTCTCCTTTAGGTATTCATGCACATGGATCCTTGCACCCCACATTGGTTGTGGGAGAGTTCCATTATTAAAATATATGGACACACTGGCTGACTTGAATGCTCTCCACACCTGAGTCGGCTAGTTAATTAGAGCCCGGTCACCACGACCTTGCGGACTGGCTAGTTTTGGCCGGGTCCGAATGGCCCCAGGAGCCCTGGCCAAGGAAGAACCGGGTGACTGTCACGCATCAGTAAATTTACAGCCTGCTTCAATATTTGGCTTTCTCGCACTTGCCATTTTTGGAGAATGGAGTGCGAGCTAGAATAATAGACCGTTAGGCCCTATACATCATAAGTACGGGTATACGAGTGGTAACGAGTGTGTAGGTACTCACCTCCAGTCGTATGAAAGACTGGAGGAGAGGGATTGTACCGTACGGTGTGGGAAATAGCGGCGTCTAAATATAGTGCAGGGCTTAGCTTACTATTTTTAAAAGGCTGGCTTCACGTCCTGGCGCTCCGCTTTTGACCGCAAGCCAATTAGAAAGCACTGTAAGTTGATTAAGCTAAATAAAGCACAAGCTAAATAAAGTACATTGTAAATTTACTGATGCTGTGGGGTGCAAGGAACCATGTGCACGAATGCTGAAAGAAGAAGAGGATCCACGAGTACACGCTTCTGCGCTTCCTGAGCGGCACTCGCATGATTCAGCATCACCGAAGGGGGAATCTCAACTACCATATCATTCACTCAGCCATCGTCATCGCAGCAAGTGATCAAGAATAATGATGATGATGATGTCTATTCTTGCATAGGAACACAAGAGTTACATATGAACAAAATACGATTACACATACAGTCTACAAGATAATGAAACTGCTCATTCCGCCGAGGATACTCTAAGCACCGTGTTGGACAGCCTGCCAGCTAGGCCTGCCAGAGATGTCCTTCCACCACCTAGGATAGAGCCAGAAGTCAGCACTGATAGTATCACCACCTTGTCGATCCCTTACCTGAGTACGTTGGGCCTCTTCTCAATGACTTCACCGTACCCTCCGTAGAAGAGCATGTAGCCGTAAGGCAAGTGTTGGAAGTCAGCGAGCGTGATGTTCTGCAAAATCATGAGCAAGGCGACCGAAATAATAAAACACCAACGCACATCACCGGCAACGTATTTCTGCTTGCCAAGGATAACGTCATACACGTCGAGCATCGTGCCAATTTTTTCGTGGCACTCCTTCATTTTGGCTTCGTTTTGCTCATAGTTGAACAATCTTGGAGATGGGTCAGACATCGGGACCATGCACTGACACATGTGTATACATACGGCTTGATCACCTTCTCGTATACGAGAGGCATGGCGTACGCGTGGTAGTTGAATGCCTCCACGCTGACAGCCTGTTCGAACAAGGCCTCCTCCTTGGGGTCGGTGGGGATGAGGCCTTGAGTACCCTGGTTAGGGTACTTCTTGATCAAGTAGCGGCAGATGGCACGGCACTCGTAGAGAATGAACCCGTCATCGTCCTTGTGATGACAAGGCCATCAATCAATATCCTCGGGTCAAAATCAATGAACCAACGTACAATGTAGGGAACCTGGCCGAATGGCTGGAGCTTGAGGTACTCAGGGCTCTTGTGCTCGCGCTTGGGGATGTCGACGGTGATCAGTTCGTAGGGGATCTCCTTCTCTTTGCAGATCACACCGACAAGACGGGTGCAGGTGGACCTGGAGGAGCCGTAGATTTTGAGGACCATGGTTGTAGAGAGAAGTGCTCGGGAGAGTGGATTTGCTTTGGAGTGGGGTTTTACTCGAGGGAGTAGCTTGGATAGAAATATTGCTGGAACGACGACCCATTATATATGTTGCAAGTATCTGTGTGAGAGAATTGCGCGCACAACGCCTGTGCACACGGAGCATCACGCCTGTTACGTGTGGACATAGCTCACCGTATCTGCGTATCCATCCGGAGGACAGCATTGGTGTGAACCTGGGGGGGCGACATGATCGGGAGTCGATATTATGATCCTTACTCA
>JBBPKS010000052.1:14775-26160 GCA_038089355.1 Pulveroboletus ridleyi | reverse complement strand
CAAACATATGGATTCCCATCGGCTCGACCCTCTCCATGAAGTTCCAGAAGTAGTCTTGTGAGAGGAGGTCTGCCCACTTTCGGGGCGCGCCTGTCACGCCCACTTTCTCATCCGTATCGTGGTGTGTTTCCCCACTCTCTTTCATCGTTCGGAAAAGGTGAATGAGGCCTTCCTCGGGCGTCTCTTTGTAGACGTGGTCGCTCTCGTTCTGAGACAAATGCAGTCCGAGCTCCCGTGTCACTTTATCTGAAGACAGTGCGTCATATTTATCCCATGTCAGCCCTTCTCATTCTTTCAATAACACCACCTTGGCCTATCGCCCATTTCAATGTGATCTTGAAATGTGCCATAGGCCAATGTTTCCGTGACACTCACCCGAGTCGTACAGAATCACCATCCACTGTCCTCCCAGACCCAGTGTCGCCTGCAATGCCTCTCTTTTCGGCTGTCGCGTCCCATTCTCCTCCTCAACCTCCTTCGTTGCGACCCCTCCGCTGTCTTCTTCCTCAGCCACCGACCGTTGTTTCATCAGTTCCCCGTGCTGCTTCCTCAGCAGCTTTATCCATGCCTCCACCGCGTGAAGACGATGCTGCCCACCCGCCGCGACCAGCCGTCGTTTCCCCTTCGCTGCCTCCTCCAGCTTCAGCACCGGAAGTTTGCATGCATCCCCCGAACCTGCCATATAGCTCGTCGCGTAACTCCCGTCCTTCACGTCCATCCTCTTTACGACCAAAGGAATGGCTTTCGTCAGCGAGAATCGGTCCGCTCCCTTCGTCAAGAACGATTGCACCAGCCGCTTCACTTGATCTTTCTGGAGTGGTCGGTCGTTCCACGTCCCGAATCGCAATTCCTCTTTGGTCTCGATCATGTCCATTCGTGCGTAACCGATAATCGCCTTCTGCGCCTGGTCTTCTAACTTTTGTTTGTGCTTCACCGATGCTTCCAGCTCCCCGCCTCTCGATCCGCCAGCCTGACCCTCCACAAGACGCGCTTCACCGACCTTCCTCTTCTATAACATGTGTATCGTCAGTCATCCTTCTCTCTTCATCTTATCTTATTTCCTCACCTTTGTCGTCCCGCTCGGATTCCCACTGCCCATCGTCGTCTGTCATATCCGATCATCCCTTGTCAGTCATTTCTTTTGTTTCATCTATGTTTTCCGTTTCATGCCACTCACCTTCCTGCTCTTCTTACTTACCATCTTCTCGTCAGATGTATCTGATGTATGCACCTCCGTCCCACTCGCTTCGCTTCCTTTTTATCATGCTCCGGTATGTTTTCTTATCATCCCTGCCTCTCTATCCCCACCCCTTCAGCCCTGATTCAGCCCTGAGATGATGATCTCATATGACATAATCCATCTAGTCTCTCGCCTTCAATTGATGTCATCCAGGTGCATCACTCTGCTCATATTCACTCATGACTGATCGGCTGACCTTGTTATGACTTGTTATCAGTGCCCTTGCCGTGATCCCCATCCATCTGCTACCGCGCATTGCCTTGATCCGTCTCCATGTTTCCGTCATTTCGTGCCTGCGTGACATATTTTATCTCTTTTTGTATATTCTATTCATGACACGAGTCATATCCTTTCTCGTTTCCCGTTTCCCGTTTCAATATTTCCTTTTTTCTTCTTCTCTGTTTCATCTCTTTCATAGATAGCACACATCTGATTTCTTTTTTTCACTTATTCTCTTCCACTATGTTTATAAATACTATGGGCAGTGGGCATGACAGAACTAGACCAGCTCTATGCAGATGACCATGAGGTATGGAACAAACAGTGACTACCTATCTCTACGAGGATCAGTGGTAGATATGTGGCGGAGCAACAATCCTGCACATTGACATTAACATCATATAGTATCAGAGACCAGTGATAGCTTTGTCTGTGAGGCACACCTAAAATACAGAACATCTGCCAGATAAACCTCATCTTTGAGGACATCTCCTCGAATTCTGCAAGGGTGACATGACCGGTATCAGGCTCTCACTGCTAAGTGACCATTTCAAGGTCGTTTGAGCATCGTTCCCACCTAAGCAACAACCGTCGCAGGCATGGCCTTCCTTGTACTGCACAGGCAGTCGGGCGTCACCGGTTCACCTTGGAAACAAACGAATCCTGCCTGTAAACAAACAGGGCAGCATTAGCTAATAAATTACCCAATATATTTGCATATATTTGTATTGGCTAATATATTTATTGCTCTCGCTTGTGGCGTCCATTCTCTTTGTGGTACGCGTCCTGTCGTCAGACGGGGCACCCGAGTTATCGGAGCGCGTACTGCCCTGCGCCTGCGTGATCGACGACTGTTGAGCCGTCCATCTGTATTCACGCTAGTGAATATCACGCATGACGCGTGTTCCACGCCTCCTGGTGTATGCTGGGGAGTATTCATCGCTCTCCGAGCGGTGAAGTGTGGCACATACCCTGTGGCACGCGTCCCGTCGTCAGACGAGGCATCCGAGTCATCGGAGCGCGTATCACCCTGCGCCCACGTGATCGACGGCTGCTAAGTTGTCCGTCTGTATTCACGCTAGTAAGTATGAGTATCACGCGTGAGGCATGTTCCACCCTTCAGCTGGTGTATTTTTATGGATATTCATCGCTCTTTGAACAGCGATGTGCAGCACGCACCCTGTGGCACGTGTCCCGTCATCAGACAGGGTTTCCGAGTCATCGGAACGTGTTTCCCACCTTGCGTCTGCAAGACTAATGGCATATGCAATCAATTTCCGCTGGAGGGCGATTTCTGCCTGAGGTGCCTGCTTACCAGCGCAGTTGATCACTGTACTCGATGGGACTGACCCTCGCACACGAGTTCAGTGGTCAATGCGCTGCTACTTGGCAGTAGCAACCGTTTCATGGGGGCATGTGCCCCATCTTTGGGTGGGTATGAGATCTGAGCTATCAGAGTACATGCCTCCATACTTCTTGTCTTTACAACCAGTGATTTGGATGGAGTATCTTGCCAGCTGCCGCCTGGCTGAAACCTTCCTTTGAAAGATGTAGGGGTATACAAGCACAACCATCATTGTTTTTTTTCTCATCTCAGTCAGCCACAGGACCACTTTTGACACAGTATATGGGTTCCAGTGAAAAGAGCATAAGCAGCCACTTCTCTTGTGAATTGAAGATAGCTGACAACTGACTTGGCAGATTCTTCAAATCTGAAACATCTACAGTCAGCCTGTAATCAAGGAATTTGAAAGCATCTGTGTGGATTGGCAAGCAGTTTAAGTGAGCTGTTTTCTGGCCAAGGTCAATGAAAGCATGATGTACATAAGGGTAGGACAGTACCACCAACTGAAACCATTTCTTTGAAGATAAAAAATTGGGACCATTTGATTTTGTCCCCAGGACAGAGACAAGGGTTGTGCAAGTCAGGGTGATTGAGGACATTGATATTGTTCTCTTTTGCAACTCCTGTCAAGTCATACCATGCCTTCTGTGTATCTGTGTATCTGTGTAAGTACTCATGCCTTGACCATTTGTGCACACTGAAGAAACCCCTGGTTGTTGCTGTTGTTCTTGGACCAACAAAACATATTCAATAAGAACATGTCAGCTTTTGGATATGGCTGTTCCTTTTCAGAACATTAACATTCTTGGGATGCAAGCATTTTCTAAGGACCCTCACTGACCTCACTCATCACAGAGAATGCAGCATTTTAATCAGATTTTCACCATGTTCTGGTGAAGGGCCTGCATGTTTACATGCATGGCCATGTCTCAGTTCTTCTGCAAGTTCTGAAAGTCCCACTTAGGGTTCACTATGTATTCATCTTGTTTCATGTCAGTGCCACCTATTTCCAATCATTTCAGACTTCACATTTGAAAAATTTAGGATTAAAAAAATATCATTGAGAAACAAGACAGATCATCCACAAGAATTGTTGGCACTTTTGCCATAGCCTTCTGGAAGGACACAGAACCAAGTGCCAATGTGAACACTCGGTGATCTCCGAGGGAAAACCATTCTGGCATATTTTTAACACCGAAGTGAAAACAAAGGCACCTAAGATCTAGTGGTATTTGGTGCACACAAACATCTGTGACCTGAGCAGATTTCACTCAGTACTCCCCTTGATGTATAACATAGTTGGTGAATAAAGATGTGCTTTCTTAATGGCATGCCGCATTTGCTCAGGGCAGTCCATTGTTCTTTCCTTCCTGGTTCAAAGTGTTTTCAACCTAGATTCAAACTCAGTATACCTAGTTGGCAAGGGAAACATGAAAACAGATGTACCATGATCCTCTCATCAGCCAGTATTCTCATTCTCAAGCAGGGATGGAATCTCAGTAGATAAGAAGAACAGTAGGGAGGGAGCTGGCCTGGGTCCATTGGAATGGAAAAGCTGTGGGGGAAAGGTTGTGTATCTGATTTGAAACACCCTTCAATCATGAGGAAAGCTGCCTGAAGGGATGCAAGGGTGCAAAAAACTAGAGATCCGCAGTTGGATTCGCAGAATGCCTCCCTGACTTTGTGTGCTCACGCCCTCACTCTCGCTTCGACCATCTATTCTACTTCTTTCATTCGTTATAATTTATGCTGGCACTCTCTACTGGTAGTATGAGGGTATAGATATCACTGGAACAATACATCATCCCGTCCATCCATCCGAGTCTTTTCAGTGTACTGTGTAGCTTCATCCGTGCTCCTCGGCCGGGGACCCACTATTCTACATGGTCAGCTGAGATCTCATCAGTCCTAACTCCCAACTGTGAAAGAGAATCCTCAGCTTCAGCGAGCTCGAAAGGTCTTTGACGTAAGAACCCAGACGTTCCGAAAGTAGATTCTATGTGCGCTCCATGCTGGATGCTCACCATTCGTACGATGGCACGCTGTGCACCATCCATCTCCCAAGCGCAGCATACATATCTAACTTCGTATTTTGCACATCCCGTGACACAAACGACAAACAGCCTCTTATGCTTTCTCTGTGTCACCTGCATGTGAAAAATGTGTCCGGTGAGCCGACCGTGATTCCACCTTAGGTGCCGACATTGATCATGGTCACCTCAGATAGAAGCACCAACTGAACTCGATTCACAAATCGAATGAAAGAATATACAGCAGGTAAGGGGCGAGTGGTAGCTTAACCTCGGAGAACCAACAACAGAAAATGAGGAACAACTGGTAACTAGTCTGGCAGCACAGGGAGTGAACATCACGGGCAGGGAATGAAACCTATGAGACGGAGTGACCAGGCTTCCTAGGGTTGAGACGACCGATTACTCTCAGTCCTTGCCCTTTTCCGCACCTGATCCTCCTCGTCCAATCGACTTAGGATATGTTTAGAGGTCAGCGACACCTTGCACCTCTCTTGGCCCCAGGCATCAAGCCCGCATAGCGGCTGGGCGATTGCACCGTCTCCGTCCGGCCACTTCCCCTTCTCAAGATGCTGTTGGAAGAGCTCAAGGATGTATTGGTGGTTAGCCAATCTCTCTTGCGATGTGACATGGAGATGGTAGGGCAAGTGTTTGAGTATGTCCGGGAGTTCGGATGAACCTGTGAATCTTGATTTGAGTAACTCATATGCATTCCTGTCTCCTTTTTGTGGCACATAATAAATCCCTTTGAACAGATCAGCCAGGTCTTTGATCAATGCATACAGCGCAGGGCGACCAGGGAATAGGTCATGGGTAATGTCTGTTTGAGACGTGAGGAAGCTGCGCTTTTCTTGACTACCTGGTCCTGACTCGAACATCCTTCTGATGAACCGCGAGAGAGTTTGAGTATCCAACGATGACTTGGAGAACATGCATGCAGTCCAGAGGAGGACCCAAAGTGCAGACTCCAAATCATCCTGGTAGGTATGGGGCGCAGATTCATCTTCCACAAGCCGTACTGACATAAATTGCCACGTGCCCTATGGAAAAGTCAAAATCATCAAGAGGCGAGGATCAGCCAATCGACATATGCATATGTACCGTACGTGCGGCCTGTCGTGGTTTAGATAATTTGACATGCTTCGCGAGATCCCAATCGATCAGGTATCCACGGCCTTCGAAGATGATGATGTTTCCTGGGCTAATGTCTCGATGAACATATCCAGCAGCGAGCGCTTCTTCATGAGCTGTTTACAGAGATCAATGCGTCTCTTGGCTTTCATCACTACATGAGATACAGGAAACCCACCAACAAGCGCATCGCGGATGGCTTGCACGAGCTCCTTCGAGCTATTGAACTCCATTAGATTCCTGCCGACGAGGTCCAAGATAAGCCGGTGATGACAGTGGGGTAGAATATGTGAATCTTCCCCACAGGCCCAAGAAAGCAAAGAGGCTCTCTTTGTTTGGGTCTTTTGTTCAGCCGAGGACTTCACGTCGCCACTTGCAAGACAGTGCGGCACGAACATGACATGTCTCTTGCTAAGTTCTCCGTAAATGTTGCCTTCAGGTACAGCGTCGGCAACATCGATGCGCCAAGAGTCCTTGAAAAAAACGACGCGACCCCTAGAAACGTCATAGGCAGGACAGGCACGTGTTCCACGACATGCTGGGATGGAGGGGCGAGAAGGAGGCTTCCCGAAAATAATCGTTATCTGCGAATCTTCCGCTGTCGGGACCGAAGTCTTGAGCATTCGCACGCCTGATCCTAACCCCAGCTCCTTCCTTGCACGTGCAGCTTCCTCATCATCAGTTGCCTCTATGACCGTGGTATCAACACCACGGAGCCCAGGTGGCGCATGAGAGAACCGAGAGAAAAATTCAGCGAGCAAGGGGCTGATGTTGTAATGAATGGGTGCGGAAACGATCGCTCCTTCCCTGTCCCATCGGATTATGCGTGCTCGATCACGCACAACAAACACGGAGAATGCGTGCGTTCGGAACTGAGAGGCGAGTTGTGCCGCAGCGTATGTCGCCAGTTGGCCAATCGTATCTCTGTGAGTTTCGGAAGGGCCGATAAAGCCGACTTCCCCCCGAGAGGCCGACTTCGATGGGTCACGAAATGGATCATCAAGATCGTACCACTTGAACTCGATGAACATCTCAAGCCGCTCAATATCACAATGTTTCTTGGTGAGAGGGGACGCGTGATACACGCATATGTCGGGCTTTATTTCAAAGGGATAACCATTATCTTTGTCTCCTCGAGCGTGGGTGTCGGCAAGGTCCAACCCTGGCGTGAAATTTTTCACCTCCTCGATCTGTGAATGAGAAGGTGAATGGGGTGAGAAAACACCCTCGCGCGTGTGAAAGAAATGACTTACGAACGGTGAATACATAGCTAGTTCGCCTACAGCTCCAGCAGTTTTCTCGAAAGATATCTCGGATCGGTAATTTGCTACCTTTTGGTACCCAGGGATGCAGTGTGTAGGAAGGAATGCGTTGAGGAATTCTTCAACGGGCATCGGACCTACGAAACTGTTCTTCATCTGCCTGCCAACGGAGTTCACCACCGGGTTGCGATACTGGGTCAACGTTGAGAACAACGGGTATACAGGCTTGTCCTTCTTAATAGGGGTACTTATTGCTGGGACAGACAGGTAGCTCGATGTAGAAGGTTCTGGAATCTGTCTACGGGGGGGGGACTCGCAGGGATTAATCAAAAGTTGAGTTGGAGTACTTGAAGGGGAAGCTAGTTCATCCGACTCGTAACTCATCTTAGTGTGAGGCTTTTGAGAACGAGCTGACTCGGAGTCTCCTGTTAATAAAACGACATGAAGGGACGAAGTGCGAATCACTCACTACCTGCATCCAACACCGAGAGGTGACTATCGTTCTTCGATTTTCGAGAACCCAGCTGCGGTGACAGTGACAGTGACGATGTGCTGGCAGTTGCTACCAAATATACTCCCCACCAGTGGCTCGTCACGCGTCACCGGTTCAAGCGTTCAAGCGTTCACCGGCACCCCCGGCACGGTTCGAATCCCGCAAAAACCCCTCGGGTGTTTTAGTGGGTAGTGCGTTTCATTCCCACAGTACTCACGTGAGTCCTGGAGTCTGAGGTATTCCCACAAAACTTTGCCCATCCCATTGGCGATTGATCCCAGCGAGAAACAGATATAGGAATATACTAACTGTACTAGAATCTACTCCAACATGTCTTGGCGGGTACAGGGATCCTGCTTGTCACCTACTGTCATCTGGCTCGTAATGTAGCTACGACCAATATGGAGAAGTTATAGCTCTGGACATGTTTCAGCAGCGAGTGGCCTTGGTGACCCTCACGAAAAGATCTTTGAGTTGTTCGGAGGCAGGGTAGTCATAGTAAAAAACACCCGGAACAGCGCCACTGAGGCGATGGATGAGGTCCCTTACCTCTTGTTGTGTCGGTTTGAGGGAAGCCGACCGCCACTTGCACAACCTGCAGGACATTCGAACTCCTGAATCATTGTCCCTTATAACAAAGTCATACGGGCAGGGCCTGCACCCTTCAGTACCACAGGCATTGAATTCCACCCCCCAGGCCCTTAGCGGGGGGCAGTGCAAGCCTATGTGCCTGCAATGCACGGCCTCGTCTTGCCTTTCTTTGTATATGAGAACCACGCTCGTGGCTTGCAGTAAAGCGATGTCGCGCCCGATCGAATTCGCGACCGTTTCCCAGATGTTATGGGTCTTGTCCACGCCAACCTTCTCGATGATTTGGCTAATCGCGTGACTGACAACGTTAGACATCGTGGATGAGCCTGAAAACGCCAGCACGAAGTCGAATCGATTTCTAATTGGGTTTAATGATGGGCGGGGCGGTTTCTATGAGGGAGGAAAGAATAACACTCACTGCTCTACCAGTTTCCTGAGATCCATGAAACCCTCACGTACTCTGATCGCTGGTCCACATGTGGCGAGCAACAGTCCTCTCCATCCACCCCGTATGAAAGGGGAATCTTCATACCAGCACTCCTTCGAGGGAGGCACGAAGCTTTGTGCAGCCATAGATGCTTTCTGTGTCATTTCTAGAAGGTCCTTTCCACAGAACTCCGAAATGACTTCACTGGCGAGGGCAGTTCGGACGCTGGTGATGCCCCCAGCCCACTGGAGTCCCCCAGTGAGAGTATCCGAGTGAGTATCTGCGATGATGAACACATTCGCAGGCAACTTTGACTCGATCGACTCGGAAATGAAGTCACAGGCCGGTTTCATTTTCTTCACGCATGCGGGCTGTCCATTGAGCCTCAGTTGGCCGTCTGCTATCAATAACTGCCCGACAAGAATGGGGATTTAGTTCAAGTGAAAATGGTCGAACGATGGTCCCATACGTTTCGTGGGCATGCGATGTACTGCTGCCTGAATTGAAGCTTCAGCAAATCTGGTATATACGTTTCCAGACTTGCGTGAAGGCCCAAGGTGACGAGAACCATGGGCCATGTAAGTTTGGCCCGCTTTCTTCCCCCATAGCCAAGAAATCCGTACTAACGTTTTGTTTTTACTTGAACATGCGCCTGAAACGGGTTGTGTGATGGTACTCACTGGGATGCCGACATACTGGGCTTCCACGTTATTGTTGCGCCATGCCCTCACGTCGCATATAATGCAGCGAAACGGGCAGTCGGCCTGCACGGAACCGTAATAGATGCAGCCATTTCCATACTTCTTCCCCTGCTCACACATGTAGGCACCGCAGTCCACGCAAAGATGTCTCTGCTCATTCATAAGATCACCGCAGAAGCAGCAATACTCTTTTTCCACGGTGAAGGGCTGTGCGCGAGGTTGTTGTTCTGCAACATGTGTGGCACCATCAAGCATTTCAACCGGAAGAAAAAAGAAGCTCACCATCGACGTCCATCCCATCGGCATCTCCGCTAGGTACAGTAAGCACAGATACGTCCAAAGCGGTGCCTTTTGGCACTCCACTTGTGGGACGTGAATAGAGCTGGGAGGGATGGGAGGGAGGGATTCGAATGGTAAGCTTGTTGGGTGCACTTCTTGGCATAGTAAGATAAGCTGTAAGGATGGTCAGAAAGGTGCTCTAGATGGACGTAGGTTTCAAAAGATGCTGCAAGGCGTGCCTCGGGTAACAACCCTTTTGAAACGGTGGTGGACCGGGGTTGTCCACCAGACACGATTGGTGGACTATCGCATGCCACACCTGACATAATAGAACAGAGGCTCACATCACTGTATCGAAATGTCTACTTGCTTTACAGCCAACTGTAGGGTTTTCGAGGCCCATACGTCTCATTTAAGCAGTGCATCTGTTCTGTTCGATGCTTTTCTATTGCATGCGTTTATTCCTATCTACTCCTCTTGTACATGGTCCTACCTATCTCCTTTCCCTCTCTTACCAACCTTCCACGCGCTTCCGTCCACTCTTTACCTTCTCTCATACCGTACATGTAGGAAGAGGATGGTCAAGGCGTGTCAATACAACATCCTATCGCGCTCAAAACAGCTGTGCTCGCAAACGTAGCGAATTGCTTGCTATATTATCAACCAATAGCATCCTCATGTTCACTAATCAACTTAAGGGGTCTCATTACTCCACAAAATCCTGAGATACCTGCTTCAGCGTGATTACAAGAAGAGTAGAACAAAGACATATGCACCCGAGCATGCTCTGTGCACAGGCAGTTTGAATCAAGCCATGTTCATGCTTCTGGGTCATTGTGTTTATTGACCTGTGTACTCATGAAGGATTTTTTTGGGCAGGAATCAAAATATTAATATGTTGGCCTTGTACACTGAGGTGATCTGAGAGGTGGGCGGGTCATATGGCTTCCTTTTCATGCCCTCCTGCTTGTTTAAGGTGCTGATTCCAGGTGAATTCTGAGTCTGCATGTGTTCTTAAATTTATCATGGGTCACCGATATTCTCACTATGGCATAACGGGCTAGATGGGCGCCGATAAGATAGATACACTCGCACCATTTTTCGTACAGGCCACAGAATAATGTAGGAGTACATCATGGAAGCGAACTCATTTTAATAGTCGTGGGGAGGGGGGGTGTTCAGGCGAACGGCGAAGGACCGTTCGAAGTTCGGGAGACCCTCGGAACCTGTACCCGTATTAAAGGCGTGAGAAAACACGGAAAGGTCATTCCGGGACATACCTCGGGAAGTTGGAATCGGAATGAGTCGGAATCGGGTCGCGGGTGGCCGCCGTCCGGATTCTCTTCACCCGCGCTCGTTAGAAAACCTTCCTTTCCACACGTCGTGGTGACATCTTGTGGACAATGTACTCTCGGCTGATATAGCACAGCGCTGGGTTTGAATTTACTATCGCCGTGCCCCGTTCTGGAAGCTTGGCGAAACGTGCCGTTGCACTTAAGAGGCGGTGGTAGTGGGACTGCTCTCCCCCATTTCGTTCTCTAACAACCATGCCGCGCGCTACTAAGGTAAAGAACGAGCGCATATTGCGACTGGCAGGAGTTCGCGTCGGCCTTAGCAAAGCGACTACCTCCGACGCGCTGCAGGATCCGTCCAAAGATCCTCAATCA
>JBBPKS010000051.1:0-27811 GCA_038089355.1 Pulveroboletus ridleyi | reverse complement strand
ATATGGTGTGGCGAAGGGTCTAAGGGATGAAGCTAAGGGTCGTAACTAGGGAATGGAGGGTCGAAGGTACAAAGGGAATACTAAATAAGGAAGGTGAAGGAAGTCCGATACTAGGAGAACGGAGTCCAATGAAAAGGGACGAAGTCCGGGTGAAGAGGTCCGGAGTTGGGCGAATGAGGCCCGGAGTAGGGATTCGGAGTCCGGAGTTGATAGGGGCTGGGACGGATATGACAGGTGCTCCCTTTCTGGTTAAACGTCAGTGATACGCTGCTTTTGATGAATGTTAGTGCGCTCACGAAGACCCAACCCATTTGCTATGCCACCCATATATCCGTCGTTGTTTTCCTGAAGCTCTTGCAGTCCAGGCAGTAGCTCGATTTCGTCAGCATCTTCGGCTGGCCCATTCTGGTCAGAAAGGACGGTCTGGATGCGGTCATGTAGTTGCAGCGTGTGGAGTAAGGTGCTGTAAACAGTCCAAACAGAGTCCCGAGTAACTGGTGGGGCACCAATCTGCATGTAACACTCTTCAATAACAGTACCAAGAGCCGGAGGGACGATATCAAAGACAACATGATCAGAGTTAATATAAATTTGACGGACTTGATCAATTGAAGCCTGGTCAACTGTCACCTATACGGTATAAATGAGTCATCTTCGCAGCATGACAATTTGGACGATGACCTTAAAGTTAAGTGTATCGTAGTCTTCCGGGGACTCATGGATCAGTAGAGGGACGCCGTGGGGAAGAATCTGATTGCTGAGTTAGCATAGAACGTAAATTTCTCAAATATGGGGGCACACCTTATTGCGGTCATGACGTTTTCGACAGAGATTGATGCGATTCTTGTAGTTGTCAAGTTCCTGTTGCAACCATGGGATGAAAACCCAACGGAAGATCATTCTGATTGTTCAGTTAGATGGTAAATTAGTTCTAGATGTGGCGTATAGAGAACTTACTTCTGGAGCGGGTTGTCTGGATCATACAAGCCCGCCAGAGCACCTTGATTGATTAGTGATTCGAATCCCGGTGTAAACCGACGCCGTAATTGTGACCATGCGATCTCGGGTGAAATGTTTTTCTTCACTCGCATCCACCAGTGCTGAACGAACCCTTGTAAGTCTGGGTCATGCATCTGTCGCAGCATGGTCTGGGCATTTGCAATGCCGACATTTTCAGTTCCAGGATTGCTCTGTGTCACCATAGGAACGTCTGAAGCAGGGACTGAGCAGCAGTGTGTTTGAGTCAATGACACTTACAACCAAGCGCCTCCACCACCTCCAGATAATATGACAATATAAGCTGCGGGTTTCGGTTGTTGTGCCATACCTTCATCCATAGGATGCACCCAGAGAATGGTTCGATCCCAGTGTGAAGCGCTAACCCAAACCGCAACCACTTATCGTGTTGATCAACAGCCCATATATCATTGACACCAGCTGCCCAGAAGTGGCGGCGTTGAAGTCGGGCAGCCCTTCGTCCTCAAATGAGATGAGGCTCGTACTGATGAAAGTAGGCTTCGACAATGCTTCTGCAAATACGTTGGTGCGGCGTACAATCGCAACAGAAATCACAACAGAGAGTATGTACATACCTGGAAACGCTTAAACCATGCTCATGAAATAGAAGATTGACCATCTCCCGGGCTCCGGCATTTGGGTACATCACCCACAGTTTGACCATAGTCTCCCGTATGGAGTTCACAGTGTGCCCTTGCTCTCGGGTGCGAGTCAGTCCCAGACTCTTGCGGATCTCAACAAGTTTGGTGAGACTACGGTGCGTCAGTGATTTCTAGACACCTTGGGTACCTCAGATCACTTACCCGATGCCATACAGATTGGTATTGATCTTCTTCCGTAGCGCCTTGACAATCTGTCGGTCTGTTTGACGTGCAGCCCATAGCTGTCTGATATGCGGCTCGATCTCTTCTAAGGGAGCTATTCCCATCATGACGGAGGTGAGTCTTGCCATGACTTGCATGAGAAGACTCTGGAAACTCACGAGTGGGCTTCCATTGGTTGGGCATGATTGGCAGTTGAGCGACTCTATGCCGCACAGTGAGAGGATACTCAGGTCAGTGGGAGGCGTTGATTCCACTACTGCCATCACTGACCAACCTTTTAACGAGCGATATTGATCACTTCAAGAAGCCATACCCAGTCCGGTTCACCCATTATGTCCTCGGCTCACCCTTTTCAATCTTATCTCTTGTTCTTGGAAGGTATGTTGCTCCCTAGATCTCTTATCTCTCAGATGAGCAAATCCAGATGCAACATGAAGTTCATCTTCTGGATGACCGCTCACCAATTACCCCTCTTAGGCATGCATTCTTGTTCGAGGAAGACTCGTGTTTGTGGAGCAGAATTGCCCGCAACTTGTCTTCTTGAGGATGCCAGCATTCCACCAAGTGAGTGGAACGTCTTTTTCTTGGCTTTCCATTTTCAATCCCTGTAGTCTTTTGCTCTCGGAAGGTATGTTACTATCTAGATCTTTTATATCTTGTCCATGGATATCTTATCTCTTAGATGAGCGGATACAGAGGGTATGTTTCTTCGAGATCTTGTCATGCTTACAGATTCTGCTCCCAAGCTCAGTATTCTCAGCGTTGGTGCATCCATGGACCATATGTCCACCAGTGGATCGCTGTAAGACAACGATCCTTTCCGGGATGGCAAAGGATCTATGAAAATGGGTGCGAGTGTACTCGACCCAAGGGAGGGTGTCAGATGGCAGCAGCCCGAGATACGGACCTGAGTGAAGAATCCCTCAAACGGAGGGAAAACAAACGAATAAAACAATAGTCGGACTGACAAGAACTCAGGGAAAGACAAAGATGATGGGAAGATAAATTGATTATATTCAGAAGCACGAGTACACCAGTTTTATAGTCCCGGGTACGCCCGTAGACTTCTATCTACGAGATGAAACAAATCCGAGGCCAATCGGCACCCAGGGAACATACAATCTAAAACTGTCCGGTCCGGATGATTTGAATCCGGTACCGGACTGATGCGATCCGGACCCGGATAAACGGGCGGATTGTGCAAACAAACAAAATACAAAACAAACCTACCCGGATGGACTGTAGACGCGATGGACGATTGAGTGAATGCTTGAATGGACCGAAAAGGGAGCTGTATAACCGTAGGAGGGCTCGACCTCCTACAACGTCGTTTTCGCGATAGGACAATAAGAGGGAAGCATGGAACATGGGGTGGATCTTCCAGGTCTTGGGAAGGCGGAGGTGGTAGGAGATAGGAGATAAGACTTCGGTGATTACGAAGGGTCCTTCCCGTTTGGGTGCGAATTTGGGGGACGTGAGAGAGCGTTTCAGGTTTTGTGCTTCTAACCAGACTTTATCTCCGTGTTTCCAAGGGGTGAATCCACGGGTATTCCGTGATTTCATGACTTGGCGTGCGAGCTCGTGGGATGCCAAGGCTTCATCATGGAAGCGGGAGAGCGTATCTAGTCTGGTTTTGACAGCGGGTAGCGGAGTTTCTGCGATGATCGTGGGTAGCGGTTTGGGTTCATATCCCATCATGAGGAAGAACAGGGATTGGTTGGTGACGGAGTGAGGACGGTGGTTGTGTGCGAATTCGGCCATGGGGATGTGATCTGCCCATTCGGTGGGATTCTGGTGGCAGAACAGACGGAGGTAGGTTTCGATTTCCTGATTCACTCATTCGGTTTCACCATCAGTTTGTGGATGGTAGGCGGTGGAGAGGGCGAGTTGGTATCCGATGAGTTTTGCTAGGGACTTGGCGAATTCTGAGGCGAACTGTGGGCCTCGGTCTGAGATGATTTTGTCATAAAGCCCGAACCAAGTGTATACTTTGTGGAAGAAAAGGTGGGCAATCCCTTCCGCAGTGACGGTTTTTTGTGTAGGGCATAAAATTACCCCCTTTGTGAGCCCATGGTTGACCACAACCAAGAGACTATCAAAGCCGGAAGATTCCGGGAGGTCGGTGATGAGATCACAGGAGATTTGCTGGAAGGGGCGGGAGCAGGAGCAGGAGATGGGGGTGAGCGGAGTGACCGTAGGGTGTGTATTTGTTTTCATTTTCTGGCAGGGTCCACAGCCTTCAATGAAGCGCTGGACAAAGGAGGCAAGACCGGGCCACCAGTAATCGCGGGAGACAAGCTGACGAGTCTTAAGGTATCCGGGGTGGCCAGCCGAAGGGTGGTCGTGGGCACGGGAGATGACCTCGTGGCGGAGGGCGTCTGGGACATAGACGCGACCCTGGTAGGTGAGAATGCCTGTATCGTAGGCCCAATCAGATAGGCGGGAGCGGAATTTAGAGGCAACCGATCCCTCAAGCGTGTGAAGGGCATCGATTACGATGGGGTCAGAGGGAGAGGAGGCCACGACTTTGTCGGCGAGATCCGTGTTGATAAGTTTGACAAAGAGGTCATCAGGAAGGAGGACGACATCCTCGTTGTCAGTGTCATCAGAGGAGACAAAGTCCAGCCGGCGAGACAGGGTGTCTGGGGCAGAGAGGGCGGAGCCGGGGACATGGGTGAACTTCAGGTCGAAGTCAGTGAGGTCCAAGAGCCAACAGGCTTGCTGGCGGTTGAGCCTGTGGGGTTCACGGAAGTAGGTGAGGTTCTTGTGATCCGTGAGGACCGAGACCACAAAGGGAGAGCCATGGAGGTGGTGGCGCCATGCTTTGAGGGCGCGAATGACTGCGAGGAGCTCGCGATCATAGATATCATAGTTGTGCTCTGCAGAGCAGAAAGACTGGGAAAGGTAGGCACACGGCCGGAGGTCGCCGTTGCTGTCAGGTTGGAGGAGGACGCCACCCATCGCCCACTTGGATGCATCAGTGGTGACGGAGAATAGTTTAGCGGGATCGGGCAGAAGCAGGACGGGTGCAGACGTGAACGTTGTCTTTAGGGAGGTGAAGGCGTCGGCACATGCGGGGGACCAATCCCAAGGGTGGTCCTTCTTGGTGAGATCGAGGAGGGGGCGAGCAATGGTGGAGTAGTCCGGGATAAATTGCCGGTAGAAGTTGGCGAAACCGAGGAAGGACCTGACGTCCTTGACTTTCAGAGGGGTGGGCCATTCGGCAATGCCTGCGAGCTTAACGGGGTCCATAGCAAGTTCGCCCGGTTTGACCACCATTCCCAGGTATTCGACTTCGGAGGTGGCGAAGTCGCATTTCTCCAGTTTCAGGTGGAGGTCAAGCTCTGTCATCTGTTTAAGGACATGACGGGTGCATTCGATGTGGGTCTTCTCATCCGGTGAGAAGATGAGGAGGTCATCCATGTAGATGACGAGCCAGCCTTCGGCGATGAGGTCGTGGAAGGAATCGTTCATGAAGCGTTGGAAGGTGGCAGGTGAGTTTGTTAATCCGAAGAACATAACAGTAGGTTCGAATAACCCTTTGTGAGTGAGGAAGGCAGTCTTCCAACAGTCGGATTCCTTAATCCTAACGTTGTTATACCCCCATCGGACATCGAACTTGGTGAATACTTTAGCACCTTGGAGTCGTTCGACAAGGTCGGAGATGAGAGGAAGGGGGTAGGTATCATGGACCATATGTTCGTTAAGGTATTGATAGTCCTGGCAGGGTCATAGTTTTCCATCCTTTTTCTTAACAAAGAAGAAGGGGAATGACTGAGGGGATTTCGAGGGACGAATCTTTCCTGCTCGAAGGTTCTCCTCGAGGAAGTCTTCTGTGGCCTTCTTTTCAGCTTCAGTGAGGGGGTAGAGCTTAGCAGATCAGGGTTTAAACGTTTCATCGAGCTTGATGGCATGGTCATAGGGGCGAGAGGGAGGGAGGTGGTCGGTGGACTCCTTGGAGAACACGGATGCGAAGTTGGCAAATTCGGGAGGGAGGCATACCTCCTTCCTTTCGGCGAGGGCTTCGATAGCGAGATCCGTTGCCGTGGTGAGACGTTTAACAATGACTTGGTCCTCCCAAGCTTTCCATTCCTTGTACATTGGCCATCTGTGTCCCCCCCAGTCCTGGAGGTAGTCAAACAATGTGCTGTCCTGATCTTGTTCTACGTGGATGTGACGGATCTGGATGGGATCTGGGGTGTTCACAACTTTTGCTGCATGCTCCATGAGCCATTTGGTTTCTAGGGGTGACTCGGTTGATGTATTGGGTCTGAGGGCATCCGAGATAGGGAGAAGGAGTGTGGAGGTGGACCAATCGATGAGAGGGTTGGCGTTCCTCAACCAAGGCATCCTGAAGATGAAGGGGTCGTCTCCACAGTGCATTACATGGAACGTTTCGGAGTAGGGTAAACCTTCGATGGAGAAGGGCATGGTGACCGAGAATTTGATGGGCCCTCCTTTGTTTGGGGTGTCATCGGCATTCCAAACTTGGATAGGTTTTGGGAGACGGGCAAGTGGAATGTGGTGTTTCTTGACAAAGGCCCAGTCTATACAAGACCGGGTGGCTCCGGAATCGACGAGGGCACGAGTTTTGATGGCTTTCTGACCAGTAGCGAAGATAAAGGGAATTCATATAGCACGAGGGTCTTTAGCTACTAGTACACGGTGATTAGAGGAGGAAACGTGCATCAAGGGCGTTCCTCCTTTCAAAAACCCTTTCCCCATCCGGAGAAGGTTACCCTCTTGACTATTTCTTTGGGAGGATCTTCTTCGTCTTCATCGTCAGGGATGGGTTCGAGCTTAGGGAGTGATGGGGTTTCAATGATATTTTTGACAGAGGCTTTCTTCTTCCCCGAACTGGGGAAGGTAGGGCAGGCGTTGGACATATGTCCAGGTTGGTGACAACGGAAACAGAGTTTCATCGTCATACATCTCTTTCGTTCATCAGGTGTCATCTTTCCAATTTTGATTACGTCTACATCCATAGCGTCAGGGTCCTTGGTGGGGGACGTAGCAGGTCAGAAGTAGTTGTATGGCTTTCCTCGCTTATATCTGTCCACTTTTTCCCATTGGATGACGAAGTGAACGGCCTTCTTGTACCATTCATCTATGGTGGTAGGGGGGTTATCCATGGAGAAGATACGTTGCCGAAGGGCGTCGGGGATTCCAGAGGCAAAGAAATTGGTGAGGATGATATTATTGTCGATGGTGCTGAGAGAGACTTGGTTCTTGAACTCGGAGATGTAACCGTTAATATCGACGAGTCTCGAGACATGAGAGTCCGTGAGCCACTTGACTGCCTTAGAGATCATGTCTTCATGTTGGAAAGTCTCCTTGAAACTTTTCACAAATTCCTCGAACATTCCGAACCCTTCGGTGGGTTTGGCTAATTTCTGGGTTCGGAAAGTGTTGGCCCAAGTAGCGGCAGATCCACTCCTCATGAAGGAGAGGGTGAACGCGATCTTCTTGGCGTTGGTGTTATAGATATTCCCGTTGGTGATGAGGTAGAATTGTACAGAGTTGAGCCAGGGAGTGGCTTTCTCATAGGAACCGTCATAATCATTGGGCTTCCCGAGACGGAGTTCGGCTGGCTTGGCAGTCATTGGTGGGGGAGCGAATGGTGGGAGTGGGCTTTGTATGGGGGTTTGGACTCGGGAGGTTCTTGCCTGGTGTCCTGCGTTGGCGAGGGCTCTGGGGAGGGTTTGGTGGGTGGCTATGGGAGTGGGAGACGGTGGGGTTGGTTCTCTGGGGATGGATATTCCTTCAGAGAAGAGGGTAGCGAGGGCGTGATCCTCGTGTTGTTCCTGGAGAGAGGTAATGTGGAGGTCTGGTGATGACGGAGGGTGTTCTTCCTCAGAAGACTGGGGTTCGGGTTCTGAATCGACAGGTGGGCGTTCTCTGGTAGGTCCGAAGATCCTATCAGCGAGGCTGGGGGGGTTTCGTCGGGATATGGTGGCGGTTTAGGCGGTGCTAACTGCAGCAGGAGAGCTTAGACCTTTTGTTACACTTGATCCCAAAGGGTCAAGCGTGGACTTGGTAAGATCCTAAGACACTGAGACGAGGGGGTACCCTACAGACGATAGGGTCAAGGATTCATCCTGGTGGAGGCCAGACGGCTGACTACCCATTGAGGCGGGTGGACCAAAGACAATCCCTTGTGATTGGGATGGGACACAGGTAAGAGCTAAAGTGCTCACTCAGGTGTAGAGCGGAGACACAAGAAAAGGAATAGGATGTTATAATCCAAGTAGGTCTAAGCTGAGGATACAGGAAGACTACTTGGGGTTTATATACAAAGACGGGGAGACGCTGAGTAATCATATGGAACACGAAAGAACATGAAAGAATAAGTGGCTGACCGATCGTTGAGTCAGCGAGCCAATGGCGGAAATATAGCAATGAGTAATCAGAGAATGTTCTGAAAGAAGAAGAGAGGAACAGGCACGTGATCGAGGGAACTACGAGCTTAGCGTAAAGAGGGCTAAGCGAGGAGAGATAAGTCCAAAAGAAAAGAGTGAAACAACAAATCATAACATCACCCTCGGTGTAGGGTGTTAAGTCTTCGACGAAAACTAGAAATCTCCGTAAGAGGGGCCCAGAGAGCCCGTAATATTTCCCCACCCCGTCTCGTCGATAACATCATCGAGGTCGGCTGAAGTGGGGGACAGTGCCCAAGGCGCTGGGATGGGGATTGGTCATGACGTTCGTTTACAGCGGCGATTGTAATGAGAGGCTGGTGGCACAGGGGCATGGAACGAAGGTGAAGGCGGGGAGCGATGAGAGCGACTGGAGGAGGCAGAAGATGAAGACGAAGATAGCGGGAGTGAGCGATGGGAACGGAGCGAGGATCTTTCTGGGCAGAGGTATTGAGGGTGACGAGGTTTCCAGACCTTACAGATAGGGCATATGTAGTGGATGCATTCGGCTTGCCAGTGCCCGAGGCAGTGACAGTAGTGGCAGGTCTGGTCGTAGAGCAGGTGGTCCTTGGGGAGGGGAAACAGCTCATCCTTCCAAAATTCGAATTCTTCCCATGGGCTCCATCCATTGGGGCTGGTGGTCGCTGCGTCGTCAGGGTCCATATGACCGCATGGGATGAAAGGGATGTATTCCCCTTGTTCTTCTTTCCGTGCACGTAGGGAGGTGTAGGCAATATCTGCCATATATCCATCTAGCTCCTCCAGCCAATCCCCTAGGTCAAGTTGATAAGCAAGACCCCCTAGCGCCGCCATTCCAAGATCGCGGGCAGAGAATAGGACTGATCGCTGCATGATATATTCGGGTAGGCGGAGTCCTTCTGCGACAGCTGAGATACGGGCGATCTGGCGGTAGGCTTGGGTGAGGAACATGAGGGGGGAACTGGGTTGGAGGAAGCGGTCGATGGGTAGGGCGATACGAGAGTTGGTGAGGTGGACGCGAAGGGCACGTTGATATTCCTCATCCGGGTATCCTTCTCGGAAATGGTGTGCATGAAATGGGAGGTCGGGTTCCACGGGGAAGGTCTCTTCCCTGGTGTGACCAGGGGCGATACGTCCAGTGGGGTCTCCCCAGCTGAAGGAGACGATGCGGTCTTCTCGACCAGGTAAGGGGCGAGGAGTGTCGATACGGCGAGGAGCCTCTGCTGGGGCGGCAAAGTACGAATCACCGGAAGTCGTGGAGTGTGGGGATGACGGGGTTACCGACGACTCGGTGGAGAGGCTACTGGGGAATGTATCAACAGCAGCGTTAAGCAGAAGAAGTAATGGAATAGTAGACTCAACGCCCTCAGCAGGGGGCGTAGGTGGTGCCATCCGCTGATCGTCAGGCGGAGGGCTCTGGCTAAGTCGTCGAGTGATAATTCCCTGAGGGACGAGGGGGGAAGTGACATGGGGGCGAGAGGAAGTAGGGCTGGCGGACATGGTACAGATGGTTTTGACTGAGATGGAGGGACGAGACGGAGGGAAGACCTTAGGGTGGAGGCGTTTATAAGCATTGAGGACAGTCTTGGCATTAGTCAGATCAGATTCGTGTTGCCAAGAAACTTCGTCAGCGGTGTAACCCTTCCACCTAATTAGAAATTGCCGATGGGTCAGGGATCCTTTATGACATATGATCTTCTCGACTTCGTATTCTTCTTCGCCTTCTATTAACTCCGGGGGTGGAGCCAGATAATTCGGGCCATGGACGTCATTTTCGCAATAGGACGATAAGAGGGAAGCATGGAACACAGGGTGGATCTTCCAGGTCTTGGGAAGGCAGAGGCGGTAGGAGATGGGAGATAAGACTTCGGTGATTACGAAGGGTCCTTCTCGTTTGGGTGCGAATTTGGGGGACGTGAGAGAGCGCTTCAGGTTTCGTGCTTCTAACCAGACTTTATCTCCACGCTTCCAAGGGGTGAACCCACGGGTATTCTGTGATTTCATGACTTGGCGTGCGAGCTCGTGGGATGCCAAGGCTTCATCACGGAAGCGGGAGAGCGTATCTAGTCTGGTTTTGACAGCGGGTAGTGGAGTTTCCGCGATGATCGTGGGTAGCGGCTTGGGTTCATATCCCATCATGAGGAAGAACGGGGATTGGTTGGTGACGGAGTGAGGACGGTGGTTGTGTGCGAATTCGGCCATGGGGATGTGATCTGCCCATTCGGTGGGATTTTGGTGGCAGAACAGACGGAGGTAGGTTTCGATTTCCTGATTCACTCGTTCGGTTTCACCATCGGTTTGTGGATGGTAGGCGGTGGAGAGGGCGAGTTGGTATCCGATGAGTTTTGCTAGAGACTTGGCGAATTCTGAGGCGAACTGTGGGCCTCGGTCTGAGATGATTTTGTCGTAAAGCCCAAACCAAGTGTATACTTTGTGGAAGAAAAGGTGGGCGATCCCTTCTGCAGTGACAGTTTTTCGAGTGGGACATAAAATCACCCCCTTTGTGAGCCCATGGTCGACCACGACCAAGAGACTATCAAAGCCAGAAGATTCTGGGAGGTCGGTGACGAGATCACAGGAGATTTGCTGGAAGGGGCAGGAGCAGGAGGAGGAGATGGGGGTGAGTGGAGCGACCGTAGGGTGTGTATTTGCTTTCATTTGTTGGCAGGGTCCACAGCCCTCAACGAAGCGTCGGACGAAGGAGGCAAGACCGGGCCACCAGTAATCGCGGGAGACAAGCTGGCGAGTCTTGAGGTACCCGGGGTGGCCAGCCAAAGGGTGGTCGTGGGCACGGGAGATGACCTCGTGGCGGAGGGTGTCCGGGACATAAACGCGACCTTGGTAGGTGAGGATGCCTGCATCGTAGGCCCAATCAGACAGGCGGGAGCGGAATTTAGAGGCAACCGATCCCTCAAGCGTGTGAAGGGCGTCGATTACAATGGGATCAGAGGGAGAGGAGGCCGCAACTTTGTCGGCGAGATCCGTGTCGATAAGTTTGACAAAGAGGTCATCAGGAAGGAGGACGACATCCTCATTGTCAGCGTCATCAGAAGAGACAAAGTCCGGCCGGCGAGACAGGGTGTCTGGGGCAGAGAGGGCGGAGCCAGGGACATGGGTGAACTTCAGGTCGAAGTCAGCAAGGTCCAAGAGTCAACGGGCTTGCCGGCGGTTGAGCTCGTGGGGTTCACAGAAGTAGGTGAGGTTCTTGTGATCCATGAGGACCGAGACCACAAAGGGAGAGCCATGGAGGTGGTGGCGCCATGCTTTGAGGGCACGAATGACTGCGAGGAGTTCGCAGTCATAGATATCATAGTTGCGCTCTGCAGAGCAGAAAGACTGGGAGAGGTAGGCACATGGCTGGAGGTCGCCGTTGCCGTCAGGTTGGAGGAGGACGCCACCCGTCGCCCACTTGGATGCATCAGTGGTGATGGAGAATGGTTTAGTGGAATCGGGCAGAAGCAGGACGGGTGCGGACGTGAATGTTGTCTTTAGGGAGGTGAAGGCGTTGGCACATGCGGGGGACCAATCCCAAGGGTGGTCCTTCTTGGTGAGATCAAGGAGGGGGCGAGCAATGGTGGAGTAGTCCGGGATAAATCACCGGTAGAAGTTGGCGAAACCGAGGAAGGACCTGACGTCCTTGACTTTCAGAGGGGTGGGCCATTCAGCAATGCCTGCAAGCTTAACGGGATCCATAGCAAGTTCGCCCGGTTTGACCACCATTCCCAGGTATTCGACTTCGGAGGTGGCGAAGTCGCATTTCTCCAGTTTCAGGTGGAGGTCAAGTTCCATCATCCGTTTAAGGACATGACGGGTGCATTCGATGTGGGTCTTCTCATCCGGTGAGAAGATGAGGAGGTCATCCATGTAGATGACGAGCCATCCTTCGGCGATGAGGTCATGGAAGGAATCGTTCATGAAGCGTTGGAAGGTGGCAGGTGAGTTTGTTAATCCGAAGAACATAACAGTGGGTTCGAATAACCCTTTGTGAGTGAGGAAGGCAGCCTTCCAACAGTCGGATTCCTTAATCCTAATGTTGTTATATCCCCATCGGACATCGAATTTGGTGAATACTTTGGCACCCTGGAGCCGTTCGACAAGGTCGGAGATGAGAGGAAGGGGGTAGGTATCACGGACTGTATGTTCATTAAGGTACCGATAGTCCTGGCAAGGTCGTAATTTTCCGTCCTTTTTCTTAACGAAGAAGAAGGGGGATGACTGAGGGGATTTCGAAGGGTGGATCTTTCCTGCGAGGAGGTTCTCCTCGAGGAAGTCTTCGGTTGCTTTCTTCTCAGCTTTGGTGAGAGGGTACAGCTTCGCTGATCTTGGTTTGAATGTTTCATCGAGCTCGATGGGGTGGTCATAAGGGCGAGAGGGAGGAAGGTGGTCGGCAGATTCCTTAGAAAATACAGACGCAAAGTCGGCGAATTCAGGGGGAAGACGTACTTCCTTCTTCTGGGCTAGGGCCTTGATAGCAAGGTCCATTGCTGTGGTTAGGCGTTTGACGAATACCTCATCCTCCCAGGCTTTCCACTCCTTATACGTGGGCCATCTATGTCCGCCCCAGTCCTGGAGGTAGTCGAACAATGCACTGTTCCGATCCTGTTCAATGTGGATATGGCGGATCTGGACAGGGTCTGGGGCGTTCGCAACTTTTGCTGCGTGTTCCATGAGCCATTTGGTTTCTGTGGGGGATTCTGTCGGTGCAGTGGGAGATAGGGCATCCAAGATGGGGAGGAGGAGGGTGGAAGTGGACCAGTCGATGAGTGGGTTGGCAGTCCTTAGCCAAGGCATCCCAAGGATAAAAGGGTCGTCTCCGCAGTGCATGACGTGGAAGGTTTCAGAGTAACGAAGGTCTTTGATGGAGAAGGGTATGGTGACTGAGAATTTAATTGGCCCACCCTTGTTTGGGGTGTCATCTGCGTTCCAAACTTGGATAGGTTTCGGGAGGCGGGTGAGTGGGATGTGATGCTTTTTGACAAAGGCCCAGTCTACACAAGACCGGGTTGCTCCAGAGTCAATGAGGGCATGGGTGTTGACGACTTTTTGACCAGTAGTAAAGATGAAGGGGATTCGTATAGCACGAGGGTCTTTAGCTACTAGTACACGGTGATTAGAGGAGGAAACGTGCGTCAGGGGCGTTCCTCTCTTCAAAAACCCTTTCCCCATCCGGAGAAGGTGACCCTCTTGACAGTTTCTTCAGGGGGGTCTTCTTCATCGTCATTGTCAGGTACGGGTTCGAGTTTCGGGAGCGATGGAGTTGCGGCAATCTTCTTGACAGAGGTCTTCTTCTTCCCAGGGTTTGGGAAGGTGGGGCAGGCATTGGACATATGTCCAGGTTGGCGACAATGGAAACAGAGTTTCATCGTCATACATCTCTTTCGTTCTTCGGGTGTCATCTTTCCAATCCTGACTACGTCTACGTCCATAGCGTTGGGGTCCTTGGTGGGGGACGCAGCAGGTCGGAAGTAGTTGTATGGTTTTCCTCGCTTATATCCATTCACTTTTTCCCATTGGGTGACGAAGTGAACGGCCTTCTTGTACCATTCATCTATGGTGGTAGGGGGGTTATCCATGGAGAAGATACGTTGCCGAAGGGCGTCAGGGATTCCAGAGGCAAAGAAGTTGGTGAGGACGATATCGTCGTCAATGGTGCTGAGAGAGACTTGGTTTTTGAACTCAGAGATGTAACTGTTAATATCGGCGAGTTTCGAGACACGGGAGTCCGTGAGCCACTTGACTGCCTTAGAGATCATGTCTTCATGTTGGAAAGTCTCCTTGAAACTTTTCACGAATTCTTCGAACATTCCGAACCCTTCGGTGGATTTGGCTAATTTCTGGGTTCGGAAGGTGTTGGCCCAAGTAGCAGCAGATCCACTCCTCATGAAGGAGAGGGTGAACGCGATCTTCTTGGTGTCGGTGTTATAGATATCCCCATTGGTGATGAGGTAGAATTGTACGGAGTTGAGCCAGGGAGTGGCTTTCTCGTAGGACCCGTCATAATCATCGGGCTTCCCGAGATGGAGTTCAGCTGGTTTGGCAGTCATTGGTGGGGGAGTGAACAGTGGGAGTGGGTCTCGTGTGGGGGTTTGGACTCGGGAAGTTCTTGCCCAGTGTTCTGCGTTGGCGAGTGCTCTGGGGAGGGTCTGGTGGGTGGCTATGGGAGTGGGAGACAGTGGGGTTGGTTCTCTGGGGATGGATATTCCTTCAGAGAAGAGGGTAGCGAGGACGTGATCCTCGTGTTGTTCCTGGGGAGAGGTAACGTGGAGGTCTGGTGATGATGGAGGGTGTTCTTCCTCAGAAGACTGGGGTTCGGGTTCTGAATCGACAGGTGGGCGTTCTCTGGTAGGTCTGAAGATCCTATCAGCGAGGCTGGGGGGGTTTCGTCGGGATATGGTGGCGGTTTAGGCGGTGCTAACCGCAGCAGGAGAGCTTAGACCTTTTGTTACGCTTAGATCCCGAAGGGTCTAGTGCGAACTTGGCGAGGGTCCTAAGACACGAAGACAAGGAGGTACCTTATTGGTAAGGTCAAAGGTTTGTCCTGGTATTTAACCAGACGATGGACTTCCTGGTGAAGCAGGTGGGCCGAGGACAATCCCTTGTGATCGGAATGAGACACAGGGGAGAGCTAAAGTGCTCACTCAGGTGTAGAGCGAAGACACATGAAGAGGAAAGTTAGGATGTATATGCCAAGTAGGTCTAAGCTGAGGTACAGGAGAACTACTTGGGATTTATATACAAGAATGACGGGACACTGAATAATCATATGGAATCAGAAGGAACATGAAAGAACAAAGTAGCTGACTGATCGTTGAGTCAGCGAGCCAATAGCAGAAGTCACTTAGTTAGTAAGCAGAGAACTTCATAGAAAGGGGAAGAACAAAAGAACATGTGACTGAGGGAACACGGGCTTAGCACGACGAGAGCTAAGTGAGGAAAGATAAGTCCGAAAGAAAAAGAAGAGAAACAAGATATGGGTACAAATTGTAACACTCATTGAGTTCCTTTTGCTATTGGTTTGCTGACTCAATGATCAGTCAGTGTTAGAACCAGGATCTCTGGGAGGTAACTTCGGAACTCTGGAGTTCAAGCAGGACTTGGCTTCACCATATGTGGTGCACCCTTGTCGCAACTCCGGGGGTGTCCTGTAATTTGGAATGGATGGGAGAGGTTGGATTGACCCTGTTGCAAGCAACAAAGGTTAAGGATGATTCTGAAGAGAGCCTTGGAGACCCAAGAGGTTCAGAGTGAGCTTGGGAGACTGTCCAAGTCGATATTTAAACTGGAGTATTTACTACAAGTGTGGAGACTTGTAGAACATAGGTCTTACTAATAGTCTGAAATGTGGATGCTAAGTGTACTGGAGCTGTGCTCCTAAGCAGAGCACAGGGATGGAGGGTGAACTGGGATGAAGCTAGTGGCTATGTACTGTAAGTGAAGAATGGAACGTGATACTAAGAACAAGGAATACTAAATAGAGGGGGTCTGGAGTGTCAGAGATGCAGACTCATCAAGAACACACCAGAGGTCACAGGAAAGAAGTCTGGAGTTGGGTCTGGAGTTAAGTCCAGAGTTCCAGATTAACAGATATGACAGTCAGCCATTATTCTTTCATATTCTTTCAGTTTCTATATGATTACTCAGCATCCCTTTGCACTTGTATATAAACTCCCAAGTAGTACCTATGTCCCTCAGCTTAGACCTACTTTGCTTACATAATCCTAACCTCCTTTTCATGTGTCTTTGCTCTACACCTGAGTGAGCACTTTAGCTCCTGCCTGCATTCCATCCTGATTACAAGGGATAGTCCTTGGCCCACCCACATCACTGGGAAGTCTATCATCTGGTAGCACCAGGATGAACCTTTGACCTTGCCACTTGCAAGGTACCCCCTTGTCTCAGTGCTTTAGGACCTTCACCAAGTTCATGCCTGACCCTTCAGGATCAAGCATAACAGGGTATAGTCACATGAAGCAAAATACAATGTGCTTTTTGACAACCAGACTCAATTGGTCACATAGAAAATCTTTAAAGTGACACCATCAAACAGAACAGAACCAACAAATTCAATTTCACACTGTGTGCAATATAGGTAATGGTGCTTCAAAGCCACTGACAACCACTCACAGAAGTTTCAGGAAGACATAAAAATGTTTTCATGTTTATTGGGATAATACAAGGCATCATAAAAGATAAAGTGGTCATTTTGGTTCAGAGGCAGGTGTTGGTCCTCAATGAGACATGGGACAAAACATGATAACTTGTCTATAAACATGTATGATTGTTAGTATATCCACAGAAACACAAACAAAAGAAAAAAAGCTTACATGGTGATGGGTGAGTATATCATAAAAAATTGATGGAGTGCTCTGCAGTGTGCTCTAGCCTATTGAGCATCAATTCCCAATTTCACATGATATTGAGAGTCCCATGACCTTTGATGATGATCTTAATAATACAAATTACAAAAATGATATTAAATTTCCATGTGTATATTTGCAGGGAATGGCATGAATTGAGTCAATAAAACCCTCCCCCACTTACATGGGAGTCAGGGATCCAGCAGCATCATTGGATTCTCTTTGAGAAAGGGGAATATTCTTATTATCTCATTTAACCTCCAAAGGAGAGTCACTCTTGTGAAGAATCTTAATCTTACAAATTTCAGCTAGCAATGTCTCACCCACAGCTTTTGGTTCTTTGGTCTCTTCACTCTCATGTTGTTGTTCAATAGATAAGACATCAAATTTGTTAGGAGACAAAAAAACTACATGGAAACTACTATTTTCCAATGAGCTAGTATGACTGACTACTATTTGTCTTTTGAAAAACCCTGCTTTTTTCATTTCACTCATAATCTCAGCCATCTCCTCATTCATCTGATAATAGATGCATGCCCCATTAATGTCAATATAGCACATTCTTGGTCCTTGGGTTCCAGGGTAGCAGTGCATGTGATCAGAGCATGGCCAGGGCTGTCTACAGGTGAAACAGAAACATTTGCCCTTGGTATGGGCCTTCTCCATATCTATCAGTATTCCTCTACCCACAAATGTTCTAGCCTCCTTTGGTGACATACATAGGTTAGGAATGGCTGAAATCTGGTGAAGGGTTGGTTGGCATGGAAGCAGAGGAAGAAGTGGACAGTTTAAACAGCAGAGAATTAGAGGACAACCAGTAAGAGGGGTGATTTCCTCCTTGGTAAAAGACATGGCAGGCTTGTTATGATGTGATGGATACTTCAGTCTCATGGAGGCAACATTCCTAGCAGGAAATGTTAGTCAAGATAGCCAGTGAGGTATTACCTTGTTTGGTAAATAAGATTATCTCCTTCTTAATACTGTGCTGTCATATCTGTTCCAATCTGAATCCTCAGATCCAACTCCAGACTCAACTCTGGACCTATGTATCTTCTGTGACCTCAGGTGCATTCTTGATATGTAAGTCCACATCTTTGACATTCTGGACACACTGTATTTAGTATTCCTTGTTCTCTATATTATATTCCATTCTTTGCTTACAGTACATAGCTACTAGCTTCACTCCTGTCCACTCTCCATTTCCTGTGCCCTGCTTAGGAGCACAGCTTCAGCCTACTTAGCATCTGCCCTCTGGACCATTAATAATATCTATGTCTTACATTTGTATATAAGTCTCCACACTCCTGTTGTAGATACTTCAGTTTGAATATCAACTTAGATAGTCTCTAAACTCAATTTGACTCCCTTGAGTCTTCAGACTTTCATCTGACCCATCCTCAACCTTTGTTGCTTGCAACAAGATCAATCCAATCATCTTTCTGCCTTCCAAAATTACAGGACACATCCAGAGTTGTGACAAGGGCACATCACATACATAAGGTGAAGCCAAGTCCTGCTTGAACTCCAGAGTTCCAGAGTTGCCTCCCAGAGATCCAGTCCTAACATGTGCTAACAAATATTTACCAAGATCTCATCAAATAACAAACCATGTTCATACCCAGCTTCTTTTATCAGTTGATGCATTTGAATAAAGAAGTCTTTGATTGTAGATAAGCCCTGTTTGAGCTCTATCAGCTTCTCTATTTTCAAGTAATTCAATTAATTTATCAGTATTTACAATTATATGATTAGCTAAATCATCAGCCATTGAGAATAAACAAATAGTTAAACTTAAACTTAAAATGGGCCACCTTTCTGGCCAAAGTGGGTTTGAATTGTACATCTAATTCCACAAAAAATTGCTCCTAGTTGTGCTTGCCAAGCTTGTTATTGAAATACCAGTTGATATAGTGATAAGAGTGTTATAGGAGCCTGCAGCCTCCTACAGTTGTAGGTCATCTTTTTCAGCTCATCCAGGTGTCCATCAAGCCTCCCATTCATGTCTCATGTCCATCCATACCATCTCAAGATCAGTCCATTTTGTTTTTTGTTTACCTGTTTATCTGATTTGTCTATCCAGTCCCAGATTGTATGTATCCATTTGGTGCAGTCCAGTTCCATCAACTGGATCATTTATTTACATTCATTGTTTGCTGGTTCCATCTTCTGTCTAGTTCCTGTTTGACTTTGGACTACAATATTTTGTCTTTCTTGACATTTTGCTATCTAGACTCAAGTGTCCCTCCATTGGGTCTCAGCCATTGTCATAGATACAAAGTCCAGGGAAATGCCTGGACTATGAAAGTGTTGTATCAAGATCTTGAATCTCATTTTGCTTCCCACTGGTCACTCCCTATCATCCAAATCCCTCTTCTCATTGTCAGTGTTATACTTGATCCTAAAGGGTCAGGCATGAACTTGGCTGTAGGTGACAAGGTCAAAGGTTTATCCTAACAGTAGTTAGATAAGGGACTTCCTAGTGAAGTGGGTGGACCAAGGACAATCCCTTGTTATCAGGATGGGATGCAAGTACAAGCAAAAGCACTCACTCAGGTGTAGAGTGAAGACACCCAAAGAGGAAGATAGATGTTTATATGCCAAGTAGGTCTAAGATAAAGATATAGAATACCACTTGGTGAGGTTTATATATAATGGCAAGGGGAAGCTGAGTAATCATATGGAAACCCAAAGAAACTGGAGGAATAAGAGCTGACCAATCATGAAGTCAGTGAGCCAATAGCAAAAGGAGAGCAATGAGTAATCATGGAAGGAAAAAGAACATGAAGGAATAACAATCATATGGATGATGGGACTATGAGCTTAGCATAACAAGAGCTAAGTGAGAAAAGGGGTGGGTCCAATAAAAGGGGAAAAAAGCATATGTAAGAATAAATCATAACAGTTAGGATTGTCCTTGAAAGCCTTCTACTTGTTATTGTTAATATCTGGGTCCTTGTCCTTAACCCCTTGTTCATATCTGGCCCTTGTTCTTGGCCAGGTTTTCCTCTCATCATTATCAATCTCACCTACATATTATTGTCAATTTCCACTCATCTTCATCAGTTTCTCTTTATCTTCATCAGTTCTATTTGTCTTTGACCCCTATTGCTCTCAACTCAATCCAGTCCTATCCATGACCACATCTATGTGCACCTGGTTCTCATTATCAACCAGAATATTTATTTCCTGTCTGGAATGCCATTCAGATTCATCTTTCCTTGCTCTTGCTCATTAAGGTCAGTAATAGCTGCAGTGACCTCAAAAACCCTTTCCATGTTAGCCTTTAATACAGTGTATGGAATATATTACCAAAGGTCATGGGAATTTTGCTTAGCTTTGGTGGAGTCATAAATAGTACATACTCTTGGCTACATAATTGCTCCCAGGGTCATGTGATTTGGCTTACATGTGGTAGAGATGTGATTCATTTAAAACAGCAATACCATGGAAAGGGTTTTTGAGCTTTTGAATTATAATGGGTATTTGGATATTATCAGTATCTGGTATAGCCTCCTTTTGCTTTAAGCACTGCCTGAACCCTTCTAGGCATGCTTTCAATCAGTTTTTGACACTCTCCAGGTGCTATATCCCACCACTCTGTCTCAGTCCTTTCCCATAACTCATGAATTCCAGTAGAAGGGTTTTCATGCCTTGCAAGTCTTCTTTTGAGATAACCCCAGAGGTTTTCAATAGGGTTGAGGTCAGGAGACTGTGCAGGCCAAACAATAGTCCTGAATTCTTGCTTCTCTAGCCAGTTCTTGACCTTTTTGTAAGTATGCTTGGGGTCATTGTCCTGCTGAAAAATGATGTCAGAAGGATTGAGCCTATAGTTCTGCAAGGTATTCAGCAGATCCTCCTTCAAAATTTGAAGGTAAAGGTCTCCATCCATCCTTCCATCAATCTTGGCAGCATAGCCAACTCCCTGCCAAGTCATACACCCCCACATCATCAAAGAACCACCTCCAAACTTGAGAGTTCCATCTACCAGCCTATCACTAAACCCCTCACCTGCCCTTTTCCATGCCCATTTATGCCCATCTGATCCCAGGCAATTGATTTTGGTTTCATCAGAACATACTACTCTTTTCCAGTCCTCTATAGTCCAGTCCTTGTGAGCATAGGCAAAATCTAAGTGAGTCTTGTGATGTCTAGCAGAAAGAAGAGGTCGTTTGGACTTGACTACAGCCTTCATACCAGCTTTCTTCAAGTGGAGGCAAACAGTACTAGCAGAAAGGGGTTGGTTGATGATGTTGGTAAGAGCTTTGGTTACTTGTGTTGGAGACCAACCTGTAGATAACACCTTCCCCATGTCCATTGACCCACATTCATTACATTACCATATTTAGACATCACTCTTTTCCCACACCATACATTACAATCCCTCTCCTCCAGTCTTTCATACGACCAACTGGAGGTGAGTATTCACAGACCCACTACCACTTGTATACCCGTACTTACGATGTATAGGACCTAACAGTCCCTTACTCTAGGTAATACACAGTCTTTCATACGACTGACTGGAGGACCTAATGGTCCCTTACTCTAGCTCGTGAGACATCCGCTCACAGGTTATGAGCCCTGTCTAGCACAGACAGATAACTACCAAGCCAACCCATAGAGCTAGACAATCACCCAGACCAACTCGCAGTGACCCTGCAATGCTCACCACCCTGAACCCTTGACCCTACCATGTCCCGACACAGCTCCCGCAGTTGTGCACCTGAACCCAGTGTCAGCACAATTGGCATGCTACGCCTGGCTGTATTCCCCCAACCGGATCCAGCCAACTAACTGCAAACTGGCAGACTCCTCAAACCAACCCCACCTGGCACATGTGCTCCCTCATGCGAAAATACCCAGAGCCACTCGCACTTACCATGCAACCCCTTGCTGATCAACGAAGACACATTGGAAGAAGAAGTCTACTTCACCCTCCGAAAAACCATCGACATATCCAAATATTATAACCAACTATTCCACCTGAAACCACGGTTGAATGGCACAAACTATGCTATGTGGATGATGATAGTACAATGAGCACTCCACATGGCTGGCGTGGCAGTGTACCTAGACCATGACTTTGGATCAGATCTGAGTGACCACACTGCATGGATATGCTGGACCAAAGCTGATGCTATGGTAAGCACAGCACTCACAGCATCCATGACAGAGGAGATACAGAGCCAAGTCAGACACCTAGCTATAGCAACTGAGATATGGGATGAAGCACACCACCTCTATGTGGGCACCACTGTGACAGATTGGACAATGACAATGATCAAGCTCATATCCACCCAATACAACAATGGTGAGGACATGTTAGAACACATCACCACAATGCAGGGCTACCGACACAACCTTATACTTATGCAGCACAATATTGATGATCAAATCTTTGCCTGTTTCCTATGAGTATCTATGCCATCCCCCTGGAACTACATATTTGCCAGAATGCCTGACCACTATACTTCACAAGAAGTTGAATGCCGCATCCGACAGGAACATGGGGTCCGCAATACCCAAAGCAGAACCACACCCAAGGCCCTGCAGGCCACCCCATTGAAGACCAAAAGTGGCCGTAGCTGCATCCCGATACCTGGTGAACTCTATTGCAACAACTGCAGAGTAACTGGACACTGGACCCAAGACTGCTACTCACCTGGGGGTGCAATGCATGGCAAGAAGTGACAGGACCCAAAGGATAGGAAGGGCAAAGAGGAGGGAAAGGAGACAAAAGATAAGGCCAGGAAGGAAAAGGGACGAGACCAAGGGGCAGGGGACAGATGCAAATGGAAAAATAGGCAGACCAAATGTGCACACCAAGCACAGACTGACGATGTATCAAGCACGAGTGATGATCAATGCTCAGACTCTAGCCTATCAGCCTACATGGCCAGCAGTGCAACACCCTGATCACAATTTACCTGGCTACTTGACAGCAGTGCAACAAATCACATATGTACCAAACAGTCAGCATTCACAGACTATGTCACGACACGATCAACCATATCAGGAATTGTACGTGACAGACCACAACTCAGTGTACTCAGAAAAGGGACAATATACCTAAGAGTCACTATCCAAAACTGCCCTGACCGAACTGTCAAACTGCTCAATGTCAGCTACTGCCCAAATGCCCGAAGCAACCTACTTTCAGAGAGCCGGATGGACCAAAAAGGGATGGAAATTACCAAGTGGAATGGCTGTCTCACCATAACCAAATCTAATGGTGAGATAGTCATGGAGGGGCGACTATGAGAAAACCTATATGAGATAGCCAGTGTGACCACATCGCCCCAGGACAACCCCAATGCCACATTCACCACCCAAACCACCCCTAACCTAGACCTCTGGCATGCCCAACTTGGCCACATCAGCCTCAAATCACTCATATACCTTGACTGCCACCAACTGGTCAGTGGCCTTGACCTCCACAGGAAAGGAGAGCTCTCCCCATGCAATGGATGTGCAAAGGGAAAACACCACCAAGCTCCCTTCCCAACTAAGCCAACAGATCGAGCCAGTGCACCAATCGAATGGCTCCACATGGACCTCCAAGGACCATTCAAAAAATCTATCCTAGGCTATCAATATACCTTGGCAGTCATTGATGACTACAGCCGGAAAGGCTGGAAAGACCATCTCAAACACAAAAATGAAGTTGCCTAGCATATCAAGAACCTAATTGAGCGACTCAAAAACTATACTGGCCAACATGTCAAGACCATCTGCTCTGACCATGGTGGTGAGTTCATTGATAACCAATTCCAGCGCTACCTACTTGATAAGGGCATTGTGCACGAACTGTCAGCCCCACACACACCACAACAAAACAGTGTCACTGAGAGGTTCAACCAAATCACATATGAGAGTGCCTTAGCGATGACGGAGGATGCCAAGATGACAAAAGGTTTCTGGCCTGAAGCTCATGAATATGTCAATTTCGTCTGAAACAGATGTCCTACAAAAGCACTCAACAGACAGACCCCAAATGAGGCATTCTATGGCTGAAAACCTGACATCTTGACATTGTGGATATTTGGCTTGCACTGCCACATCCAGACACCTCCCGAAAATCACTACAAACTTGACCCTCACTCCATCAATGGCATTTTCTGTGGTTTTGAACAAGGTTCCAAAGCCTATAAGGTCTGGATCCCATCTAAACACAAGTTCATCACCTCTTGCGATGTTATTGTCTATGAGAAAACTCCCAACCAGAATGATGACCATAGCACTACACCCACTGCTCTGTCCAAGGGGGTGACTATGGATAAAGCCATCTGAAGCAGTCCCAACCACAAAAAACCCCCATTGACTCAACTTGCGCCAGTCCCTACACAGCCACTCTGCTGCTCCAAGCATGTCACCCGACCATCCTGGAAAAAGCAAGCAGCTAACCAGCAGGCTGAAAAGGAGATGAAGGCACACACTGAAAGAAAACCCTGACCGGAAGCCCATACACAAACTGTGGACAACAACACAAGTGAACTTGCCCAGTTTGCATATGCTCCAATATACAACAAAGAAATCCCACAAAGCTTCTGTGAGGCCACAACAAGCACAAATGCTGACAACTGGTGGCAGGCAATGCATGCTGAGTTCGACATGCTATAGCAATGCAGCACCTGGGAACTAGTTGACAAACCAGCTGACCGCAAGGTTATTGGATCCCGATGGATCTATGCCATCAAATATGGCCCCGACAGTGAAATCCTGTGATACAAAGCATGACTCATAGCTCAAGGCTTCTCACAAGTCCCTAGAATCGACTAAAGCGACACATTTTCACCCACAGTCCATCTAGATTCACTCTGTGTAATCTTGCACCATGCGGCTGCACACAGCTAGTACCGTGCACAAGACGATGTGACAGGCGCATTCCTACATAGCAAAATCGACCATGAGATCTACATGCGCCAGCCCCAGGGCTTCAACAACAGAACCAATAGAGTTGCTAAGCTCCTACTGAGCCTGTATGGAATTAAGCAAGGGTCACATCTATGGAACAAGCACATGGACTGGAAACTGTGCTGGAACGGATTCACTCAAGTCCCATCTGATCCCGCTATTTACACCCACTCCATAGACACCGGGACTGCCATTACCGCCATCCATGTCAACAATGCCCTCACAGTCGCCAATACCAAAACAATGCTCCAAGAAACCCACTGGACCCTCCACCATCTCTTTGAAATGAAAGAGGAGGACCCTGACTGGTTGATGGGACTAAAACTCACAGATGACCAAAAATGGCACACAGTCACGCTCTTACAGGCCCAATACATGGACGCTGTACTCAGACACTTCCACATGGACTCATGCAACCCAGTCAGCACACCTATGGACCCAGGAACAGTCCTGACAAAGGAGGACTGCCCCCAGGCTGAGAAAGAATGCATGGAAATGATACACTACCCATATCACGAAGCACTCGGTGCAGTCACCTGGCTCACAGTCATTTCCCATCCCGACCTCGCATATGCAGTCAGCCAACTTGGCCAATACAGTGCCAACCCAGGAAAACTCCACTGGAATGCACTCATGCGTGTCCTAAAATACCTAAAAGGGACCCGTGACTATGCACTCATGCTTGGCCATACATTGGATGCAGATTCACTCACACTCACTGGCCACGCTGATGCCAGCTGGGCTCGTGACATCAATGACTGCCACTCAGTCACTGGCTATGTATTCCAGCTCAGCCATTCCCCTGTCTCATGGAATAGCAAAAAGCAACCTACCATCACTGCATCATCAACCATCACCAAGTATGTACATGGCCCTCTCAGTAGCCACACATCAGGCAATGTGGCTACATGTCATATCTGCTCCGATCTCCGATCTCCGGACCTTTTACTCTTTCTCCGTCCTCCGTAGTCCGGACTTTGTTCCTTCATACTGGACTCCATTCTCCAAGTATCAGACTTCCTCGCTTTCCTTATTTAGTATTCCCTTTATACCTTTGACCCTCCATTCTTTAGTTACGACCCTTAGTATCATCCCTTCGACCCTTCGCCACACCACATGCTTTCACTACGTATGCCTCCCTTCTCCATATGCTTCCCTCTTACCCGACGTACCTTACCATACGATCCTCCATTCCTCCGTCCGAACTCCGGACCAGACTTCAGTATATAAGCTTCCTGTACTCTGCTTCTGTACCTCAGTACGAATATCAAACCAGTCACCTCCCGTCTCTCGTCCAACTCCCTTCTCTCTCCTCTCTCTCCCCCTTCCCTACGAAATACGAGGACAGAGCCTAGGCAAGGGCGCGACACATAAGTCCTGCGCCAACGTCCTCCTAGGTATCCCCTTGCCGCTCCGAACTTCGTTTGTTCCTCCTTACGAACTTCATGTACTAACCTTCGGAACTCCGTTCAGACTTGAGTCCGGAGGAACCGGACTTGACAGTATATTCATACTCCCTCTTGTCAAGGCTCACCTTTCCGACAAACCCCATGTCTGCGCACACAAGACGAACCTCCCAGCGTGAGCAGATCCTACAGACTGCCTTTGGCAGTTCTCATGGGGTCCCTGGAAACTTTCAAAGTTTCTCCACATGCACCATGGTCACTGCACCCTCCATTTCCGAGGCGCATAGCAGACAACCTCTGTCCCCGCTAACACCTCTTCCGCTTACCCTCAGCCCCGAACTTCCTCCGATGGGTTCCCAGGAATGGGACGATGAAGAATCCGTCCAAGTCCGACCCGGCACCCCGATGCCTTCGTGCAGAAGGGGCAATGGGGACGACCCAGGTGGAAATAACTCCTCTAGTTCCTCCGACGCGGACTCCGATCAGGGCTCCTCCGCCGGGCACTTCCCTGACGAAGATAACCCCGAAGACAAAGAATGCAACCAAGTCCCACTCGCCTACGAACCTTTCACCCAACTCGCTGATGCCATCAAGGGGATGACCTGCCAAGCACTCCGATGATGGAAGACCAAAGGCTCTAAGCCCAAGGTCTGGGAACCCGACCTGTTCGACGGGATGGACCCGAAGAAACTTCACCCATTCATTGTCCAGTGTGAACTCCACTTCCAGGCCAATCCCTGGACCTACCGCAAGGATCGGACCAAGGTAACCTTTGCTCAGTCCTACCTCAAGGGGACCACGCTCGAATACTTCGAGCCGGACCTCCTCGGACTTGAAGCGCCGGGCCTCCGACCCGCGTGGATGGATAGCTGGCATACCTTCTTGTACGAGTTGCAGTCCAACTTCGGACCTCACGACCCCATTGCAGATGCTAAAGCTCAGCTTGAGTGCCTTCAGATGCACGATACCCAGCGCATCTCCAAGTATATCGTTGAGTGGAATCAACTCGCCAGCCAGGTCCGAGACTGGGGCCAAGGAGCCCTCCAACGAAGCTTCTACTCCGGTCTCCCAGACTGCATCAAGGACGAGCTCGCTCATCAAGGCAAACCTGACGACATTCACGAACTCCGCGCTCTTGCCCAGCAGATCGACCATCGGTACTGGGAACGCAAGGACGAAATCGCCCGTGCAACCAAAGCCTCTGGGTCGAACTCTGGCAACTCCACATCCACCTCCAAATCATACAACTCCGGCAAGGATAGCTCGTCTGGAGCCGCCTCTACCTCCGCCTCCGGAAAGCCTAAGGACAAGTCGTCCAAAGGCTCCTCTTCTTCCTCCGCCAACAAGAAGAGCAGGACCAAGTCCGCCCTGGCTGACTCGATCTCCGCCAAGTTGGGCAAAGACAGCAAGCTCCTCCCTGAGGAGCGGCAGCGCCGTCTGAAGCTCGGCTTGTGCCTCTTCTGTGGCCTCGCTGGACACTCCGCCAAGGAATGTCTGAAGAGCACCTCTAGGGCTGCGAAGGCCCGAGCAGCCGCGACAACTCCTGCTCCGGCCTCCAGCTCCGCTTCCTCGGAGGCGAAAAAATAGAGTGCAACTCCCCTACAGCACAGGTTGGGAGTCACGTTGAGCCCGACAACTGTGCTCCTCCAACACTCCGTCTCAATGCGTCCTCTCTTTCAGATCCGAACTCCCTCCATCCTATAGTTTCTCTTTGTCATATCCATCCCAGCCCCTATCAACTCCGGACTCCGAATCCCTACTCCGGGCCTCATTTGCCCAACTCCGGACCTCTTCACCTGGACTTCGTCCCTTCCGCATTGGACTCCGTTCTCCTAGTATCGGACTTCCTTCACCTTCCTTATTTAGTATTCCCTTTGTACCTTCGACCCTCCATTCCCTAG
>JBBPKS010000050.1:0-27826 GCA_038089355.1 Pulveroboletus ridleyi | reverse complement strand
TTCCCCTTCCCCTTCCCCTTTCCCTTCAATTTAACCTCCCCCCTTTCTCTTGCTGTTTCCTCTTCTCCCTTCGCCTTCTCTCCCCCTCTCATTTCACTGCCACTTGCTACAATGGCACTATTGTCAGTCAACATATTTGCTTCCCCAAACCCACCCAATCCATTGCCTGTGTTCCTCACATTGTCAGTGCTGTCACTACTGTCCTCAACATCTTCCTCATGTTTGTGAAAGGAATAACCAAATTTTCAGTGATCAGTTTGACTGGCTGAAAAAGTAAAGATAGACTCACAATCTCTATCTCGGTGGATGGGAGGGTTGTAAAATTTTTTCACCTCTAGGAGGATTTTTGCTGTGACCAGCATCATCCAGCTGCTGTCTGTGAGTATATACATTGTTTGAATGCCGGACCAAATGTACCCAAGATGCGTGTCATATGCATTCCAGTCTGTAGGGCACTCAAGGTTAATAATACTGCAGAAAATAAGAAGTACATACTCAAATCATTGACTTTGGCACAGTCAATGTTTTGATTGCTGGGATGTCAGTAGTTCCATATGTTTGCTGGCTCGTGACGACATATGCAATGTTCCAGCTTCAGGTAGCTGTCAAATGTTTGGCTGCAGTACGTGACATCATCTTCCTGCTTCTTTAGAAGCTCTGCCAGTAGATGGTCAAATATTTGGTCCATGTATGAGAGAATCATCTTGATGTTTCTCTCAAGGCAGTAGGGAATGTCAAGATTTGCTCTGTGCTGAAGGACAAGGCACAGGCAGTCTTCTTGCCAGAGGAACCATTTGACATGCTTGATGTAGTGGCACAGAATAGATGCCACAGTTGTTGAATCCACCTTGAGCTCTGCTGGGCAACCTGGATGGCCATAGATTCCATGGCATTGGAATGTGAGCTTCTTGATTTATGTGTTGGTCAGAGTTTTCTGGGGGAAGTATATCATCACCATTTCGTGAATGAGAAAGATTGTGTGTGCTGTATGAATAAGAGGTGAGCAGTCCATTGTCTGTTTACTCATGGACATGATTACATAATCCAATAATGGTCCTGATTCATGTGGATGAATCAAATGCAGAATATTGTACATCCACAACCCTTTTTCACCATTTTCCATTAAAAGCACAATACTCAATATGTCATGGCACTCATCATATACAGTTAAACACTGTGCATTGGTAGGCTATGAAGTGTGCATTCACACCTGTGGCTGCTCGACACACCAAGCTTGTCCTCTGTGGCCTCATGAGGGTGGCATATGCTCTCGCCATTCCTTATTGTGGGTTGCACACCCCAGATGCTTGAATGAGTGTCCTGGATTGTCTGCATTCATTCAAGGTGTATTGTGGCCACAAAAGATATGCAATCCGACAAGGGCAGAAATCCTGGAACACCTTCCATCACAAACAGTGCTTGTTAAACTCGAGCATCTGAGACTTGACCAGGACTCAGGAAGTTCTGAGAAGGATGACTCTAGCAGGTAATTTACATCATGCTCTTTTGTATTTAGGCTAACTATTCAACACCAATCTAGCTCAGCAAATGATTCTATGAAGATTGAAGATACCGTTCTTGTGTACAAAGATGAGTACCTATGAGAGTCGAGTCACGAGACAGCGTAGGATTTAGTCTATGCGTGAGAAACGAAGTGGGCTCACTGTTCTTCTTCCTGCCCACTTTGCGTCCAGGTCATCCTGTAGTCCCGTTAGATCAGCCCTCGTCACTTTCCTTTCGCAATCCACACTACCCACAGCATCATGCCTGCTGAGCTGAACCCCCATGAGGCCATCCAGCCGGACTACACAACCGAACACTACGTAGCAGCGTGACAACTTTTCGTCAACAATTTCAACCTCACCCAGGACCAAGCAGCCCAAAGGCTAACAGAGATATGGACCCAACAAAACATCCTCGACCGAGCTGATTGGGACGCACAGATCCAAGAAGAGATCCAACTCGCCCAACAACGCGAAAACCAACGACGAATGCAGGATGAGGAGGTGCAATGTCAGAAAGACGAGGAGCTAGATCAAGCCCGAGCAGACGAACGAAAGAAGTACCGCAGCAAATTCTTACCGTTCACGGACGTTCCGATGTTCACATCGCCCCCCATCCTTCCTTCCCCGCTTGCACTCCATAAACTATGCAAAGGGGAGTTCTGTGAACTGTATTTCTTCACCAACAAAGGCCTCGCTGACGCACAGACAACTTCATACTCAACCGACAACGAGGCCCTGGCGCTCACCCAAGACGACAACAGCCTACACTCCTTTATCCCGTTGGCAGCCGCCAAAGCCAAACAGAATGTTATCGATGACAAGGACCTCACCTGGCACCAGATAGACGAAGCCACCCACCGCCTACTCTAAGCCATGCGCGAGTGCGGCTGGGAGAAACCCCGGGTAAAAATTCACATAGAATTCTGGCTAGCCCTCAGTTCGCACAGCTGGCGCCACCACCCAGACGACAGGCGCCGCAAAGCGCTCGTCCACTACCAAGCACTAGCATGCCGCAGATGGCACGACACACTCGGCACTGCCAACTCCTTCAACCTCAAATACATCCAACAACCAGTGCTGGATGACCTACGCTCCGAGATAGTGGATAGCGCAGCAACTGCGGCTGCCACCAGCACCAAAGAGGTAAGCAAACCCCTCCCCATCCGAACCCTCAGCATCCCCTCTCATTCACTACCCCCCCCAAATCTCCATTCCCCGATCTCAAACCCCCTCTCGTGCCCGCCGCCCCACCCACCCCACCTGAATGCCGCTACGCATTCCTCCTGTGCCGCTACGCACCCAGGCCTCTACGCCCACTGCATGCGCCACTACGTGCTTGGGCCCCTACTGCCCGAAAAATCAAACCTCCAACATCCCTCCTATGGACCCTTCCCCCCCCTGCACACATCGAATGCACTCCAACACAACAGTCAGGCCAACGACAAGCTGTCAGCCCTGATATCAACCATACAGGCCACAGGCACCACACCACCCCACACGCGCCCCTCATCCTACTCAGGGAAACCCGTGCATTACCCCAAACGACCGGCGTCCCCCACCCAGCAAGACGAGCCGTCGCACAAATGGTCGCGCACCTTTCGCCCCCCCATGGACGGCCAAACGCTACCACCCTGCGCAGTCTGTCTCAGCACAGAGCTCCATGCCGCCCCGGTCTCCGAGTGCAACCGAGAAAAAACATAGGACGACAGGCATGACACCTTTGCCAAGCGAATCAACCGCCAGCTCATCGCAAAAACCACCAACCAACGTCTCTGCACAAGGTGGCAAAGATGAGAGGGCTGCAACCAGCCAAAGTGCCTCCCCCATATATGCTCAGGTTGCGGAGCACCCTCGCACGGAGCTAGCAAATGCGCTCGAGTGCAAAAAACAGCAAGCGCTAACACCTTACAAGCATAGCATGTGGGAAGCCATCCTACACAAGACCCACCTGTTCCATAAGTATAGAGACATCCCGAATGGCATTAAATATGGCTTCGTCCTAAATTTCCCTACAATAGTTACGACGCAAACCCCCCCTAATGCACTCTCTGTTAACATTTACCATGAGGAAATAGACAGGATTATTCATGACGAAGTAAAGAAAGGCAGATACATAGGTCCATACCCCCTCTCCCTCATTATAGATATCCTAGGTCCCATCCAATCTTCCCCCCTTTCCATAATCCCCAAAGCAAACAAACCAGGAAAATTCCGCCTCATTCAGAATTTCTCCTACCCACTCCACCCCTCCACACTATACCCCTCCCCCTCTATTAACTCACACATAGCCGCTTCTGACTTCCCAACTACTTGGGGAAAATTCTCCATCGTCTACCGCCTCATCGCTGACCTCCCACCAGGTTCTGAAGCAGCCACCTGGGATGTAGCAGAAGCCTACCGAACCATTCCCCTACACCACTCCCAGTGGCCTGCAGCAGTCGTGTGCACCTCCCCCACCCACGGCTGCATAGACACCTGCACAGCCTTTGGAGCCACACCCTCGGCAGGAAGCTACGGCCATCTTGCAGATGCCGCAGCCGACATATTCCGCGCCCACGGCATAGGCCCACTCGACAAATGGGTAGACGATCATATCTTCCTACGCATTCCAAGAACCAACACCGTTTCCTACAACCAAGCCCGGAAGAACCAAGCTGACATAATCGCAGCCAATGACAAACAGCATGTCGGAGGCCACATTTGGTTCCAAGGCTGTCCCCTCCAAAACGGAACGTACAAGGAATACAATGAAGACTACCTCCAACCCATCCGTGACCTTTCAGAATCCTCTCCACGCACAGACCATGACCTCACATTCACCTACAGCCTTGCTGACATTGACTGTATATCAGCCGATCTGGGCATACCCTGGGAGCGATCTAAAGACCAGCCCTTCAACCACACAACCACGTACATAGGATTCGTGTGGAACCTAAGGGATCGCATCGTTTCCCTCAGCCCAGCAAAGACGGAAAAATACCTAAGAGAAATCAAAGAATGGAACGCGCGCCCGACTCACCGTCTCAATGACGTGCAAAAACTATACGGAAAGTTGCTGCACACAGCATCACTCATCCCAGCAGGCAGGGCGTACCTGATGTCCCTAGAACGCATGTTATCCGTATGCGACAAGAAACTGTTCATGCCGTACAGACCAGACAAAGGTATTAAAGACGACCTCATCTGGTGGCACAAAGCAATTTCCTTGGGAACAATCTCCCGCCCCATCCAATCCCCGCCCCAACACGTAGACCTAGCAGCATACTCAGATGCTAGCTCTTCTATCGGAATTGGAATCGTCATCAGCGAATGATGGAGAGCCTGGCGCCTCCTCCCCGGATGGCAAGTGCACCAAGGAGACCGAGACATCGCCTGGGCCGAAGCCATCGGCTTCGAATTCCTTATCCTCACTATCGCCCGCATCTCTAGCCCTCCAGCGCATGTTCTCATCTATGGGGACAACACTAGCATCATCGAGAGCTGGCGTGTCGGAAGACATCGCAACCGAGCCGTCAACGATGTATTCAAACGCATCAACACTTTTCTCACCGACCCTCATTCCCCCGTTCACAGCGCCCTGGCTCGCTTCGTACCCAGCAACGACAACCCAGCAGACCGCCCCTCCCGAGGCATATACGGCAACCCTGACCTCCTACTCCTCCACATACCCATACCCCCCTCCCTCAGCCACCTCATCGTCGACTTCGATAGCCCGATCACCCTCAGAGAGCAACAGTGCAGTACCATACCGCACCACCCCATTAAACGCACTAGCCGCATTCCAGACGAACGAGCCTCTCAGCGGCGCACCAACAATCAACTCCACCTCGAAGATGCCGCAATCCGTTTCGCTCTCTCCCACATCTAACCCCACGCACACCAAATTTGGCTCGACCCTCCCCAACCCAACCACAACAACCTCGCAGAGACCCAGGCCCTATAAACCAGGCCTAACCCCCTCACCTTCACCACTATGCCCACACTGCATGGCCAGCCAACGACTCCTCCTTTGGAAACCCGCAGCCGACCCCACCCAATCCAACAGACAAACGCCGGCCCTATCAGACGACGACCTGAACCGCATACTCCAAGTCATCGGAGCATCGTGGGCCGACTCCACCAAAGCCCTATATGGCAACGGACTGCTGACATACCACCTATACTGCGACATGAACCAAATTCCCGACCACCTCCGAGCCCCAATCTCCACCAATCTGCTAGCAGCTTTCCTCGCCAGCTGCGCAGGAGCGCATGCAGGATCCACCATAGCCAACTATGCCACAGCAGTACAGGCGTGGCACATTCTGCACGGCCTAGAATGGAACGTAAACGAACCAGAATACAAAGCGATTTTAGAAGGAGCGAATAGACTAACACCCGCCTCCTCCAAATGACAAAAGAGAGCACCCTTCACAGTAGACAACCTACTGAAACTTTGCCAATCGCTAGACATCAACAACCACCGCGACGCAGCAATTTTCGCATGCGTCGTAACGGCCTTCTTCTCCCTTGCCCAACTCGGTGAATTTACAGTAACCGCAATCTCCAAATATGACCCTGCCTCACACATATCTCGTGCAGGACTCTCTTTCGAAGCCAACCAGGACGGACTCCCAGTCATCTCATTTGCCCTCCCATGCACGAAAACCACACCGACGGGTGAGTCAATACACTGCGCCCCACGCGACGACCCGATGATAGACCCAAAAGTGGCGCTCCTACACCACCTATCCTTAAATGACCCAGAACAATCACAGCACCTCTTTGCATGGCGCCACCCTTCAGGCTGCATAAGACCGCTCTCCAAAAAAGAGGTAATGAAACGCATCAATTCCATAAAAAAGACCCACCCAGAGTTTAACAGACTCAAAGGGCACAGCTTGCACATCGGAGGCACGCTATACTATCTACTAAAAGGCGTCCCGTTCAACGTGGTCAAAACAATGGGTCGGTGGTCCAGCGAATCGTTCACCTTGTACCTTCGCCATCACGCGCTAATCCTCGCTCCGTTCCTACAACATGACCCGACGACCCTCCGCCAATTACAACACTACATACTCCCCCCCGTCCGCTAAAACAAACATACCTTTACACCCTCGTAAGTCGCCGCTCCTAACCTACAGGCCTTTCTCACTCCATGCGTCGCCAGCTCCTAATACAGTGGGAACACAGCTCGATCGCCTGCAGTCACAAGGAGCAGCTTCGGGCTGGAAAAGCCCGTCGGCTTTTCGCCCACCCCAGTATATACATCACATGTATGTACCTAGCGTACTGCACATCCCCGTTAACATATGCGACTTCCGCTCGCTCACCAGACCCCAGAATTCTAACCCGCGCAGTCACAACGCATAGATGAAGATGAATATATCAGGTATGATGATGGTAATCATGAAGGAGTCCCTGATATGCAGGACGATGAGAACAGTGAAGACAACAAGGAAAACAAGGACAACAAGGACTGTGAGGATGAAGAACAGGAATCGAGAAGGATCGAAAACCGTCCATGCACCACACAGAGAGTCAGAGGGCAGGTACTCCAGAGGGGCCGTCCCTCGACATATGGTTTCTTCTAGTTCAGCATTCACCTTGACATCATCTCTTGAATTGCCAGAGCAGTGGTACATTATGCCAAACATTGGGACATCTAGGGGATCATCAAGAGCATACTCAGTTTCATAGAACAACGCTTGGTATTCTGTGGCACCCTCTGTGAACAGGAAGTTTATGATTGTTTATGTCCCAAATCCAAGCCAGGAGATGAAAAGGAAGGACACATCTGGCAACCTTGGCTGGACTTTGCACAACATAACCCATGTGCAATACAACTCAATCAAACACCTGATCAGATTCATCTATAAGAACGGGGTTAACAAGTGCAAGACAAAGATATTAGTGTCTGAATAGGTGAGTGCACTATACATTGATCTGCTCATTCAGTGACTGATGTGAGTCATAGCTGTGGATTATTCTTCAGATGGACACATATGAGAATGGCGAGGCCTTCCACATTCAGTTCAAGACATGGGAGAACTTCAAGGCAGTAATTGATGATCTCTTGAACCATGTAGAAGGATGGGATCAGCTGGCCAATGCAGACTGTATACTTGGAGGGGTTGACTATTCAGTAGACCACGTGTATGTTCTTGTCTCATCTATCACTCAGTGTCGAACTCACATGGCTGCATAGTGACAAGGGAAATATGTATGGATTCAACATCGAAAGCATCCAGAGATATGAATCAAACATCTCTCAGCTCGCCTGCCACATGTTTTTCTGGCCTCTGATAAGGTATGCATGTCAGGCCATGATGAAATGGCCAATGACAGAACACCTTCAGACTATTGCTAGGTTGAGCAGATCATACGCACCACATATTGTTCGTCTTGAACCAGAGCAAGCCATTCCAGACGGGGTCATGCTCAAGTGCAGTAATAGTGAGTGTGGTGAGCATGTCATACTACCCACAGCTTCTCAAAGTCGCCGGAACTGGACACACCTGAACAAGGCCAGTGAACAGGACATGTTCTGGATGGTGCAAGAGTATATGCCAAGCCTCAATATAATTGGCGAATGGTGAGCCTTTGTCATAGGGGGGAATATCATCACAATGATGTACACTCACAAGGGTTCTGAAAAAGCAAGCTGGACAGGTTCTGTTGCTGACTCCTTTCTTACTTTGGGTGAGATAAGGTATGTGGTGCACTAATTTCACATCAGCAAAGAATATTTCTGACATGTGAGAGGTCAGGGAAATCATTAACAAGGAAAACAAGCTGATCAAACTTGCAGAGCTATGTGAGGCTATCGTGAACCCCCAATCAGGCATAGCTCTGAGACAATCCCAAGAAAGGAGCGAATATGCGATGTTCAGCTAAAATACCTGGAGGAATCTTGTTGTTCGTGAAGCCAGGGACAGTGGTGCAAAGATGTCAATATCTGTCTTCTGCAGGATAGATGTTGGAATATGGATTGATTCAACTGGAAAGGAACTACCTGCCTATTTTGTGGGCAAGGTGGAATGGTCACTCAATACTAGCATCTGGTTGAAGTTCCATGACAAGATGATGGGTATGTTGGCGGACACATTTGCCATGGTTTTCAAACAGTGGTTAATGGACATACATAACCCATATATCATATAGAATAGCATTTGTATAGGATTTTGTGATAATACCAGTGATGTATGTATGATGTATTTGTCCTCAGTGAGTGCTCATTTGGATAGGGGAGCTTCCTTTGATTTGAAGAAAATGTTAAAGTGCTGGAATAATGTAGGATAGGTAGGAAAGGCGTATACATGCAGTGGATATGTTGTATTGTGCTAGTATTGTCACAGTAGATATAATGTGTTTTGCGACATGAAATACCCCCTGTTCGATGTGATGGGACACATGAAGCATGTGTGACAGGCCTTAAAGAGCATGTATATCATTGTTAGATCATATACAAAGCATTTGGTAGAATAAAACACAAATGAATGTATATGAACTAAGAACGAAGTGTTCAGTGTGATGGAGCACACAGGGAATGTATATGAACTAAGTACTATGTGTTTGGTGTATTGGGATACACAGGAAGTGTATGTGAATCATGTACAAGGTATTCCATGACACTGAACAACACTGAACACCCCCTGTTCAGTGTTTTCAGTGTAATGGGATGCATAGGAAATGTATATAAACTAAGTACAAAGTGTTCGGTGTAATGGAATACATGGGAAGTGTATGTGAATCATGTACAAGGTGTTCGGTGTAATAGGATACACAGGAAGTGTATGTAAATCAAGTACAATGTGTTCTGTGACACCAAACAACACTGAGCACCCCCTGTTCAATGTGCTCAGTGTAATGGGACACACAGGAAGTGTATGTGAATCAAGTACAAAGTGTTCTGCAACTCTGAACACATCCTGTTGGTTGTGTTCCATGTATGGGACATACAGGAAATGTATATGAACCACGTACAATGTGTTCTGTCTGATGGAACATATAGGGAATGTATACGAACTAAGTACAAAGTGTTCTGTGACACAGAACAACACTGAAAACCCACTTTTCTGTGAGATCTGCATATTCGATATAATGGGACCCACAGAGCATCTGTCAGGGGCTGGTAAATAATATGTAGATCATTTCAAAAGTGTTCCATGAGACCAGAAATGATGAATGTGGTGTGACAGAACACAAGGGAGACATATAAAATGATCATGAATACCATGGATAGTAATAGTATTGGGATATCCTGATGATCATCTTATGCAGGCCACAGAAGGGTCTTTCCATGGAGGATAGAGTTGTTGGCCCAAATAAAAATCAGATCATTTTTATATACCCAATTGGATATACAGACAGATGGAACTTAGGATGCTCGGGATGCTCTCAGACAATTTCATTCACGTACCACAGAATGTCTATGTACACTATCTGGGAATAGTGCATCCAAATTTACAACATTTACAATACGAATTGTTTACTACTCACTCAGTGCAAGCCCTAGGTCACATGATGGGTTGACACTAATCAGCTCTTGTGCAACCAGGGAAGTAGATGTTATGAGCCACTTCTGAGGAGACATGCTCTCCTCATCCTCCTCATTCTTCTCTCATGCTCGCTTGATGGAGCTGATTTGGAGGAGTTGAAACGTGCAATCCTATATACGTGTTAAGGTCTGAGTAGAGATATCAATTGGAAAACATACTTGACAACTTGGCAGCAGTCTGGGACGCCTCAACAGTCAATTGTAGCCCAGTATCTACTACACCAATCGAAGGTATATTGTCTAATTTTCGTGAGATGGTTGGGTGGATTTCTAGTTTATTTGCATATGTACCTCCTGCTTCAGTTTCCACATCCTTTGGAGACATTCCAGTGGCTATTCAAGAAACTCTGTCCAGCTACATAGACATTACACCACATAGCATATACATATGTCAGTCAGATTGGAGTTGTATAAATCTAATATACATACCCCAGTCATCATTGATTTTTCACACGAAATGGTCTGCTGCATGGCCTAAGAGTAGTTTGAGCTCTTTTGAATCGACTTACTCCATGTCATATGAAAATTCAGATCTCTCAAACATGGTATTGATATGACATGTGTCGTAGGAACCCCAGTCTAGAAAAGAAACCATTCAGTTGACAACAAAGATTAATTGAATATGCTCACTGAAGTCTTCTACTTTCAGTCGTTCAAGATTTGTGTCATATTATGTCCTGTATTCATGAGCAATGGAAGGGTTGTGTTATCTGAGAAGGAACTCAGTGATGAGGAATTCCTTGAAATTCACTGAACTGTACAAGCCTGCCTCATTGATGGAAAACCCAACAGCTGGATGGAAGAGGGCTTCAATCACATTGTCCAGATGTACAATGATCTTCAGGAGACAGTGTATAAATTGCTTGTATATCTTCAGGGGGCACTTGTGATATCTTCGGTTGAGCCTTATGAGAATATCACCGTGCCAGATGGTTTTCACAATGAAGTCATGGTACTTTTGTGGGAGGAAAACCCGATATTCTGTCTGGTTCATGTAACAGTTTGTCTGCTTCACCTTGAATATTCTGTTGGTGAGAGGGTGCACCATGTACTTCACCTGGTAGATATAATCAAGGTGCAATGGAGTGACACTCTTGTGTTGCCAGTAGTAATCCAACATGTTTTCTGATAAATATTTGGAGATGGTGTATGGGATATGTGGGTGGTCATGGTTATGGATTAAGTTGTGTGTGGTGACACCACATCCATGAAACAATTCCAAATATAGTAGTTGACACCACCACCATTAGCCCTATTTAGGACAATAATAGAATGTGTTCAATAATATTGAATGACCCCACCAGTGCTCGTTCAGTGGTATGAAATCCACCATATTTTAAATATATCACCATACAAATATCCCATTAGATATGCTATGACGTTGAACAGCACTGAACATCACTCATTTTGTGTCATAGTGTTAGAACCGGGATCTCCGGGAGGTAACTCTGGAACTCCGGAGTTTCGAGCAGGACTTGGCTTCACCGTATGTGGTGCACCCTTGTCACAACTCCGGGGGTGTCCTGTAATTTCGGAACGGGCAGAAGAAGTCAGATTGGTCTTATTGCAAGCAACAAGGCCAAGGATGGTTCAGAAGAGAGTCTTAGGGACTCAAGGGGGTCAGAGTGAGCTTGGGAGACTGTCCAAGTCGATATTCAAACTGGAGTATCTACTACAAGTGCGGGGACTTTATATACAGGAGTAGAACATAGGTCTTACTAATAGTCCGGAGTGCGGATGCTAGGTATGCCGGAGCTGTGCTCCTAAGCGGGCACAGGGATGGAGGGTGAACTGGGGCGAAGCTAATGGCTATGTACTATAAGCGAAGAATGGAGTGTAACACTAAGAACAAGGAATGCTAAATACAGAGGGTCCGGGGTGTCAGGAATGCGGACTCATCGAGAACGCACCGGAGGTCGCAGGAAAGGTGTCCGGAGTTGTCCGGAGTTGAGTCCGGAGTACCGGATTCGATGGATATGACACATAGCATATGTTCTATAATGCCAAAAAGCCTTCGTAGATATGATAGAATTGCTGATACATGTAGTAGAGGATGTTACATGGTGACAATTGATTACACTGAGCTGCCAGATCAGTGCTAGCACAATGTTAAAGAGTGACTGATGCATGGAACAAAATATGACACATTCATATTCATACTATTTTCAAACACACAAGCATAACTGCAAAAGATCAGAACACATTAAATTTCTTCATGGACAATGTAGCAAATTTCATGGGGGCAACAGCACACTAGCTATGCTTCATTTTCATCATCCTCATCATGCCCTTTACCTTTACCTTTCCCCTTTCCCCTTTCCCCTCCCCTTCCTTTCCTTTCCCCTTGCACTTCACTTCCTTGATGTTGATCATTTCTTCTCCTGATTCCTTGCTCTTTTCATCCTCCCTCTCATCTCCATTATTCAATTTCCCTGTCTTGGTCTCTCCTTGTCTTATTCCACTTGCCACATTGGCACTACTATCAATGTCCATTGCATGTTCCCCAAAACCAACTCACTCCTGCTGTACTTCCACCATGCTACCAATATTTGATCTTCAAGTAGCCGTCAAATGTCTCACTGTGAGATGTGGCATCTTTGTCAGGCTCTGCCCAAAGCTCCAATATGAAGCATTTGAACACCTCGTCCATGTACCAGAGGATCATCTTCAGATTGTTATACAGCCACTTGGGAATCTCAAGATTGCTTTTGAGTTAAAGTACAAGACAGAGACATTCTTCTCTCCAGAAGAACCGTTTGATGTGCATGACATAATGTGACGGGATCCATGCCACCACCAATGAATCCACGCTGACTTCAGCTGAGTACCTGTGATACTCATGGATTCCATGGGATTGGATAACGAGACATTCTGTGAGTGTGTTGGAAAGAAATTGCTACAGGAAGTAGGTGGTAGCTGTCACGTGTGGTATGTGAAGAAGCTGGCAGTAAAATTTGTATTCATTTGCTCATGCAGAATCTGGATTATGTAATTTAATGATGCACCCAAACATGATATGTTATGCACCCATAACACATATTTGCATTTGAAGCACCATAGTCAATATGCCAATGCACTCATCATATTCATCTAACCACCGCAAATTGCTGGGCTCCGAGGTATGCATCCACACTTGCAGCTGCTCAACACAGAGATCATCTCTTTTATGGCTTCATGAGGGAGATGCATGCCCTCACCATTCCATATCATGGATCACACACCCCAGGTGCTTGTAAAACTGTCCCAGGTCATCTGAATTTGTCAAAGGTGTGTCATGCTCTCAGAAGACATACAATCTGACAAGGAAAGAAATCATTGAGTATATATATACATGATTCTGAAAGTGTTTGACATCAAACAACACAAGGATTACTATATTTTGGTAGACACCTGATTACATTGTCGGGTAATATAGTGTGTCACAGTGACATCACAATGGGTCAAAAAGCGTGGGAAATGCCTATCAATGCTACAACTCAACTCCTGAACCACAACCACATGCTTGTACACCATCACCCATCACCCATCACTCTTCAACTACTATATCCACTTCCTATGTGAACATTCTTCACTTGACACCATCTATAATGTTTCCAGTTGCCCTCACAGTAACAATCGACACAGAGGCAGATATCCCAGATACAACCTGTCACACATCCATTTATGTGGGAAAGAAGATAATATGGATAAATCAAGCAGGAAGCTGGGCAAAGTGGATATTGGAAGAGCAGATAGAAGTGGACATATTCGGAGACAAATTATATATCATGCTATGTAACATGAAAGGGATCCAATTGGTAGCCATGTTGATGGAACATGCAGATGTTATTGCCTTCACAAGGACAGCACTTGAATTGGGAATATCTGATGACATGCTAGAAGCAATTCACAAGAAGCTAAAAGGCATGTTGGGAATGGACATGGATATGGGCACAAAATAGGTGAGTGATTCTTTTGCCTCTCCTGGTACTTTTGATGACGATGTATATGAAAGACTGCGCCCTCAATGCACAGCACTGCTGATCCTGCTCGGTTAGAAAAAAAAATCAGTGAGTGTAATCCATAAATTTTGGTGATAACCAGCACTGACACAACATCATGGCATAGGCAGCACTACCCCCGATTCGGATCAAGCTGCCCACACAATGCAAGAGGGAATCTAATTTAAAGCCCACAGAGATGAAGAAGGCAAAGGCACACAAGCACAAGGGAAATGACAATGGGGAAGAGACAATGGGTGGGCCATCAAAGGTGAGTGAATTCAGATATTTAGACAATGCCACTCTTTCAACAACTGTGGCACAGGAAATCACAACTACTGCTATTGATAAAGGAAAACAAAAGGAAACGTCAGAAGAAGATTGCCCACTCACAGGGCTGAAGAGAGGAAGCTTTACCATCATTGAGCAGAGTGAATCATGGGAGAAATATCATAAAGGTGAGCTGTTCATCTAGCCATCACATCTACCCCTCACGAACAAAACACACAGTCACATCGATTATGTGATCATTGCTTTCAGATATAACATATCTGCCCAGGACTGTGACTCTGAATTGGCCGCACATTGGAGTTACTACCTACTTGCCATGGTTCAGTGACATGGTAAGCATTAAGGATGGACATGATGTCTACAGAATTTCTAATGATTTGTTTGCCAGGATCGCCAGGTGGTCGAGTGTATAGCGAAAGCCTCTCATGCCCAAGAGTGTATATATGGGCTGAACCATCTGATGGTCATTGAATTGCAATATGATAACAAGGATACCCATGTGATCACTATCCTGATGCAGCAGATTGAGGATTTGATCTCAAAAGGTTGTGTGGTGTTGGTTCAAGGATGGGAGCCAACTCTAACATTAGATTTCACAATGAGTGACTTGAGGTTATACTGCCCAACTTTATCTCAGGCAATAGTCGTTCAAGATATGTGAACGAGACCATGCATTATTGATGTTCGACTGACAATGTCATACAAGATGCACTTATCCATGCAAAATAGCAGGTGGAAGACCATGACAACAAGAACAAGAAAGACACGAATTTCTATCATGAATTGTCACTCAAAGAATTCATATAGTTAGCAGAAGATGAGAATGAATGTCTGAATCTGCTGGATCTACCAAACTACCAGCCAGATGTTCCCATATTTCTCAGATGAGATAGGCAGATTGATCCATATGTGGGACTATGACAAGGACTTGCATGCAGAGCAATATCCAACAACATCAATGCCAGGTCAGCGACCATGAATATGATACACCTCGCAAAAAGAGGAAAGAACATGGGAAAGGAGTATTATGGCGTCCAATTCATCTCTGGTGACATGGAGAGGGTCGGTGGCTGGGACCTGATGATGCACAGTGGGTTCCTAACATACCAATACTACAACACATGTGACCTTTGCACATATGTGATGGTATGATCTGGAATGAAGATATGTGTGTACATTGATATGGCCATGAAGAGTGTGAAAGGGTCGAAAGATGTATTCTCCACTTGGGACAATCTCTACAAAGGAGAGACAGATGCGGGGAGTTCAGAGGTTCCCATTGGAGCTGTTGTCCTCTCCAGGGGAGATGATTAACTGATTAGGCAAGCACCACACATATAGCATACAGCCTCCTGGAACTAACCATATGGTGTATACACCACAGAACAGGCTGACATCTGGGGGACATTTTTTGTCAGATTCAACGATGTATCTCACTGAGATTCAAAAATGCCAAAGGCTGAGTACGAGCATGGTTCTGTGGCTATGAACTCCATCCATCCATTCATAGGTATGTGAAATAGATGGTATTGGGCCTGCTGTCTCTCGCAAAAGATAAATCGAGTGAGTGTCAGGTAAATGTGTGAGCATTTGGTGATGCTGATCTGTGATACCAGGGACCTTTTACAGAAGGGCATTGCTTGCCCTCATCACTCTCAGCGAGGCTTCACTGATGTATGTCAGTTCTGAGGAGAACTCTGTAATGCCATCAGTGCATGAAAGCAATGGAATGGTGACAACCCTTTGGCCAGAAGAAACTACACCAAACAGTGAATAATGGCACTACCTGGCAAAGAGAGAATGCCTGTAACCCAAGGCAGGAATGTACAAGTGCTGGTAGCCCATTGAAGGAGTGCCCAGAGTTCAGAGCCATTTGAACCAGACTCATTGGGACTAACAAGAGGGGAAATAACAAGTGGTCAAAGCTGGGATTTAGCCAGCTAGGACCACTGTCTTATAAATTACTATGGCCTGTGCATGGACCAAGCTGTACACTACTATACATAGATCAACTAGTACATATAAGATAATCTAAAGGAAGATGGCAAGGACCATGGGTAAGGAATGGAAGATATGGATGGAGATAAAGAAGGCAAGGCTGCCATAAGATAAAGCCTGAGATCTGGATCTAGATCCATGGAGATGGAATCTAAGATAATAAGATGTGATACAAGGGGGAGATTAGAGTGGATCAAGAGATTTAGGAAATGATATGGGAATGCTATGGAGATCTGATAGAGATAAGGGTTAAGGTAGTCTAGCACATGTAACCCTAGAGGTATGATGTCATAGATGACATCAGGGTCTGGACCTATCATGTGACTAGTCATGTGATTGGCCTCATGAAGGTCATGTGACTTAAGAAGTGTGAGGAGGCAAGAAAAGTGGGAAAAGAGTGTGAAGGTAAAAGTTAATTGCATGTGATTTATAACAAAGAGGGTAGCAGTTCTTCTTCTTAATCTTGTTTAAGCCACAGAAGTTGATACATAGTCAGAGTAAACTGTCTTTCTTATGGATGAAAAGGATGGGTGTAGCATAGGCACCAGTGGATTGTTGGATGAAACCAATTCAGAAGTGTTCCTCAAGGAAGTCCTGAAGGGTTCCCTGTTTGGAAGGCAAAATGGAATAGAGGTGACTAATAGGAGGTTTGGCACCTTCCTCAAGTTCAATCTTTAGGTTAAATGGCCTATGTGAAGGCAAAGTGTTAGCCTTGCCCTTACTAAAGATGTCTGCAAACTCATGATACTCTAGAGGGATCTTTGAGAGGTCTGCTCTGAGATTTTTCAGGCAGAGCATCAATGCATATAGCACTTCCCCCCCCTCCTTTCTCCCAGATCCCCAATGACCTACCCAGACAATTCAATATCAATATCAATTTTACCTGTGATGTGGCCCACTCACATTAAACTCCCTTGATTCCTCCCATACTTCCATGATCAGCAATTGGTTTAACATTGCTGCCACTGGACCCCCCTTATGTCTGCCCAAGCTGGTGAGTCCACACAGTTCTCCTTAACATATTAGAATATACTTACCTTTCTGACATAAAACCATGTTCTTCACCATGTGTGGCTGCAGGGGACGTCATATTCTGACCTTTCTAGCTGTCTGTCACCTATCAATGCTTTTATATACCTTATTCCTTTTCCCATTGTTCCCCATTTTCATTTTCCCATTTTTCTTCATGTCATTACATCGTCCACCAACCTTTGTTTGTTCACTTTCCACCAGTTGTTTCCCCATTTCAATAACTCTGTGGATACTCTAACAAATTATTACTTCCCCTCTGATCACCATAACTTCCACAACTGTCAATCATGTACCTTCGCATATTCTTCATCTAACCTTTCCCCTTATTAGTCCGTCTTTCTCTTATTTGTCCAATCTTTGCCTGACTGGTGTCTGTCCATTCTATATTTAAATTTCTACGTCTGATCTCTAGGGGGTGGTTTTGTCTTCAGGCATTCTGGGTAAAACAGTATTCCACTCACACCCCAGTAGCAACCAGTCTCAGTTTAACGTGATCAGAGATATGCTCTACTTGGTCACATGTGTGCTTTACACTGTTTGACATGAACACACCCCAACATATACTGTACAAGTCCCATCACACCAAACACACCGAGCAGAGGGTGTTCAGTGTTGGTCTATGTCACCCACTACTTTGTATTTAATGCAGCAACACTATTGTGAGCTCGTGATATACATTTCCTATGTGTCCAATCACACCTTGCAGTTGGTGTTCCATATATCAGTTCTCTACAAGTCTTTAATGTCTTTTATATATGAAACTGAGTGCGATATATTTATTGAATCTGTCCTGAGATAACTACACAGTATCCACATTTCTCAACCATCTTATATCACTCCATCCCCTTCAGTATCTTCTACTGCATTGATTACATTAAGTCTCTTTTTCAATTGCATTATGATCTTCTCTGCCTTCTTGCACTCCACATTTAATTCCTTTGTCATCCCCTCCAATAGTTGCTTAACACAACTATGACACTTGGTCAAAGCTGCATACTTTGCCTAGAAGACAAAGGCAGTACAAGGTCATGACATAGGTATATTTCTGTTCAAGATACCACAACTGACATTTTTTTAGGATAAGACTGACAATCAGGTCTAGAAAACAGTAAAAGAACAAAAAAGATACTAATGATCTTTGAGATAATTATAGGTTCTGCTATTCAGGGATAGTGATAGCATAAGTCCCAAAGCCAAGGGCAGCATACTGAATATTGTAGAGTCTAAGAAGACTTGGAAGGGCTAGGTTAAGTTATTAAATATGTAAGCTGATCAATACCACAACCACTGTAGTCACTGTCCATCATACTAGGCACAAAACCAATTTAATAGTAGTTCAAATCCAACGAAGACAGAATACTTGACATTTACTAGAGTTTATTAAACCAGATTGGGTCTCAAGCAAGATGTAAGACTACTCTGCTTACTATTGTTTACAGGACTCTATTGAGAGCAAGTGACAAGATAGTCTCCTCAGAAGATTGTTTTCTAGGTCATCTGTACTATAACATTAAACTATGCAAGGTCCACAATGACTGCTAAACTAGCAAGCATTTGTAAAGACAAAAAATATTACTGTCCTATTAGAGATGTTAAACTAGATAGCTGGGCCCAGGCTTAAGGGACATCTGTAGTACAGATACTGCTTGAAGGGTTCTCACACACCACAGTTATCAGATAGCTAATGCAGTTGTCTGCTGCAACATAAATATGGATAAGCTTGCTTTTGGGGATGGTGTAATGTCATGCTGTAAAACACTAATCCTATCCAGAGTGAATATGGATCAACTAAAAGAGTGCAAGTATAGACTCTGTTATAAACCACTAATGGCAGCACCACTGGCCTCAGCTTCATAGGCTTCTATGAGCCTGGCAAGGAGAAAATGAGGAGTCAGGCTCATGCTCACACTATTATCTGAGGACAACAGGTGATCAAAGCTGGGGATGCCAGCTGAGACACCTGGGTTTATATACTGTAGGAGACAGGGCATGGACCATGGGGACCATAGGATAAACTACTATGTATGGGTAGACTAGTGTATATGATCATGAGAGAGTTCCCATCAGGGTTGATGGTAATTAAAGAGGTATGTAGACTATGAGGTATGACATCATATGATGTCAGGGTCTAGACCCAGTCACGTGACCAGCCATGTGACAGATGAAGTGATGAAGAAATAGAGGGCATGAGGTGGTGCATAACAGACTCAACCCAAGGGAGGGCAACAGAAAAGACAGGCCAAATGAGTATACATATGTAGACCTAGGCAGCTGGCCCTCAGACAAAAGAAAAGACAATGAACTCAAGGATAGATGATGGGAGGTGCCAAAAGATCCATTCCAAGGTGTTATACACCAGCTTTATAGTCCTGGGAATACCTGTGAACTTCTATGTATGAGATGTGTCTAATCCAGGGCCAATTGGTGTCCAGTAAGTATATAAGCTAAAGTCATCCAGACTGGATGATATGAATCTGGTACCAGACTGACAAGATCTGGACCTGGATAAATGGGTGGATTATATAAATGGATCTAGACAAATAAAGAAATGAACAGAATATAAATAACCTACCTGGATAGACAATGGACATGATGAATGCTTGAGTGAACACTTGAACAGACCAAAAAGGGAGGCTTGTAACCATAGGAGGGCTCAACTTCCTATAACACCAGTATACATACTGTTATCATGTAGTTTGATGCTGGGTTATACCTGTCTACCCTTGTTGCCAGAAGCCACAATGGCCAGATCAAATGGAAAGAAGAAGAAGTCAATGAAAGGAAAAAGTAGTCAAGTCATCATATTCCCACATATGGCTAAGGCACATAGAGGTTTGAAGTTATGCTAGTTGCACTTCTCAAAGTATGGAAGCAATGTGAACAAGTCATTCTGCAGGTGATCTGCCTGAATGAGTAGACATCCAAAATTCCCATCTTATCTCTATGTCCTGAAAGGGCTTCATTGATATTTCACTTAGGACATGTTAGTCTGAAAGCAAAAAACTCCTATCACACAATCTGTGATCCATAACCAATTGGACATCTCATGTATATTCTCACATTGAATATCACATCAATTAGTCATCATCTCCCAGTCTAGAAGTTTCTCAGATTACCAAAGAAAGAACACATTTATCAGCTTTCCCATATCAAGTAATAAGGGTTTGGTAGCTGCTACCATACAGCACCCCAGGAGTTTAGGGTTCTCTGAGTTAAACCCACACACAAGTTTGAAAGGCAGTCAGTACATGCTAGGTGATTGGTGGAATGAGGCAAGGCCCCATGGATTGGCAGGCATTGTGGAGTTTGGATCCATAGATCTCAAGAAAGAGTGGCTTCAGGCCCATTCCAGTAGACCAGTTTCCTGCATTCTCTGCTCTCTGGAACACAAGTCCATTGCTATAGTAGTATCCCCCACCCTCCTAGGAAACTGAATGGAAAACTGCCAAGTAGGATTGAAAGACCCATATGAGAGTGCCTCAAGAACAATGAGTGTGATCCCAGGTACAAGCAATAGGATACTTGATTCTCTTGACAACTTAGTAAAAACATCAGAAACAATGAATAAGGGCAACAATCAGCCCAAAATTATTTTTTTTTCACCTCATATTAGTGCTTTGCTATAACCTCTCAGGATGCAAAGTCTTGAGAAGGGGGTAGGGGATATACATATGAGAGATCACTATGAGTTGGAGATGAGATCCCTGAGTCAACAAGCATCAATAAGCTCAAATCCTCTCCTTTGGATTTTTTGACTTTTTGAAACTTTGTCTCATCCTCAGAAACATTCATTACCAACACATTTGACATCACTGATACATGATCATTAGGAGCACTCTCTGCTGATCATGGAGAAAAACCTTCTGAATACAAGGTTAAACTATTCACCATATGTCTGAAACAATGTCAAACTAGACCACTCATACAAGTGTGGTGACACCAGCACAAGTGGATAAACCATGCAGCTGACATCTTGATACCAAGAGATCAGAACATTTTAACCCTGTTGCATTCTACTGCCATACCCTCACTAGAGCAGAGTTGAACTATGACACTCATGACAAGGAGTTATTGGTGATTTTGGAGGCATTTACCTCCTGGTGACATTTCCTGGAAGGTTTCATGCACCCTGTCAATGTTGTTACAGACCACAAAAACATGGAGTACTTCTCCTCCATGAAACTCCTGACATGCTGCCAGACCTGATGGTTAGAGTTCCTCTACCAATTTAATATGGCAGTCTGCTATCACCCTGGTAAGCTTAGAGCTAAACCTGATACACTGACTAGATGCTGAGATATCTACCCAAAAAGGGGAATAGGGATTTCACTTGTGTCAATTTCAGACCCATCTTCACCTTGGAGTAACTTGTTGACATCCTTGCAAGCCATGCTCCTATAAACTCTGTTACTCTGAGCCTCTGTCTTATTTGACACCAAACAAGTCTGCTCTGACATCCTATCCTCCCTTCCTGCTGACCCAGTTATGTTACCCCTCCTCTCCTCTAAGTCATTAAATAACACTGCCAACCTCCAACTTCAACTTTTCCAAACCTTCCATAACCATTATATAGCAGGTCACTTTGGCCAGAACCAACATTAGAGCTGATCTGTCATGAATATACCTGGCTGGGCTTCCAGACATTCATCAAGAATTATGTATCTTCTTGTATGACATGCTCCCAAGCCAAGGTTTCCCAACATTGCCTATATGGTCATCTCAAGCAGCTTTTAGTTCCAGAGAAATCATAGAACTCCATATCCAAGGACCTCATTGAGCAGCTCCCACCTTCCTCCAGCTTCACCCACCATCCTTGTTATTGTAGATTGGTTATCAAAACAAGTCATCATCTTCATTCCAATGCACAACACCATTGTCATAAATAGGTTCTGTCAATCATCACTTCCACTGAACTAGTGAAGTTGTTCCTTCTTCACATTTTCTCTAAACACAAAGTACCCTCCCTCCAACAGAAGCTCTGAGTTAATATTACATTTCTTCTGATTTCTAGGTAAAGCTCTCAATATGTGCTTATATTTCACCTCAGGTTACCACCCTGAAGGAGATGGTCAGACAGAATACACTAACCAGACCCTTGAGCAATATCTCTGGATCTACTGCAATTACTAGCAAGATAATTGGTTGGAACTCCTTCTGCTTGTGGAATTCTTCTACAACAATGCACCTAGTGCTACCACTAGCATATCCCCCTTCTTCATCAACAAGTGTTACTATCCAAACCTCACCATCCATTCCAACACCAACCTCTCCTTCTCCATAGCCCAGTCCTATGTTATGGACTTGGACCAACTGTTACAATTTATCTTGACATGTATTCTTTGGATCTACTTCTCTCCTCACTTAGTTCTAGTTATGCTAAGCTTGTAATCCCATCTTCCACATGACCATTATTCTCTTGAGTTCTTTCCTTTTCCAGTTCTGATTTCTCTGGCCTAGCATTTTTGCTACAAAATAAATTCACCCAGGTTACCTGGCAGTGTGCCACAAATGATCTTGTCATCTCTTCCCTTTCTCAGGCCGATTTCCCTTATTTCCGAGCCATTGTGACCTCACAATTGGCTATCTGCTGGAACCAACTGTTTCCACCATCCAGCAGCAATCTTTTTGCATAATTTACTGAATGAATTGGCAAAGGGTGGTCCCAGAATCCCAATTGGGAAACTTCAGCCTCTTTCTGTAGCATGGAAGGAGTACCAGCCAGGCCCAGAGACTCCATTCCAAGGTATCCAAGGCAGTCCTCACTGAAACTCCTTGCTTAAATTTTAGTAATGCCTGAGAGCCCACTTCAAAAGCACACTGGCAAGTATTCCTTAACAGCCAGCCTCAAGACACATACTTGCTGCACCCTCTACCATCTGGGTGGCTGAGACAAGAAAGGCCATGATGTGCAACTTCTTCAGGGACTTCCTGCCCAAGATCAGTGAGGAGGGCACACATCATAGGTGAACAGAGACAATATAACATCCTTCTGAGACACACATTGCACTATCATCAGAGATTCCACTCATGTTTTTCCAGGGTGTTTTATGGGAGTTTGTGGAGCTCTCATTCCATGCAGATCTAGAACAAGGTGCTCATACCCAATCAGTTGGCTTCCTATCATCAATAAATGAATGCTATGTGCAGTCTCATATCAGTATGGCCAGGTGCTGTGTCATATATATATATCTGCATGAGCCTCTTGATTAATCGATGTCAGATGGGAACTTAAGGGTGAGAGTTCTCAAGGTATTGCAATTTTATATTTCAACCTTCTTTGCCTAAGCTGGTATTCAAAACATTTTGCTGACCCATGAAGTTTGCAACAATAAATTACATACCAGTGGTCAGCACTGCCAACACCTTGCTTTAGAGCAGAGACATCACATACAGGTGGGATAAATGTACCCAACTCACTGTACTATATTGATCATACATTATTCAGCACATATTCTCACAGAATGCCATCATCTACTTGACTTTGAGGTCAAATTTGTTATTGATGTGATTAGCTAAACCTAGGTTAACAATGCAAGGTAAATAAGTGGTGAAACTTAGAATTCCACCCCACCAACTGCCTACTACATCATTCTCAACTCAAACTGAGCAAAATAGAATATTTGCTGATTACAATGGATAGCACACTCTGTACATATTATTGGTTGGAACAGGTGAATCCTGGCACTGGCAGTACAGGCCCTGTGTTTGGAACATATTATTGGAAGGCAAGGGTTCAATCTAGTGGAGCTAGATGAGGGACTTCTTGTTGAGGCAGGTGGACAGGGACAATTGGGACACAGGCAGGAGCAACAGTGCTCACTCAAGTGTAAAGAGAACTAAGTGAGGAGGAAGATGGGTCCAAAAAAGGAAAAAGGACAAATGTAATGATAAATTGTAACAGGGCCAAGAAGCATTTCAATGGAGCTTCTACTCCAGTCTTCCAGAATACTGATCACTGTCCATTGGACTACACTGACCATATCTTTAAGTATAATACGTTGATTGAGAGACACCCTGAATATTACAGAACATTACAGAATTACATTTACAACAGGGAGACCTGCCCCTCTTCAAGATATATTCAACTCTGGAGCTAGGCGTAAACGCTGAACCAGATGATCAACTAGTCATTTGATCTATCGCTGCCTGACTCAGCTCTGCAGGAGTCTGGTGATCCCTCGATGGCATAGAGAGTGCCTCTGCCAGGAGTACCAACGATTGAGCTTTGGCTTCGGTGTAAGAGAGACACCGGCCTCTAGGCATCACCTGCATCTTTTCTGCCATGAGCTACTTACTTGTAGAAAGAGCGGTAACATGTCTTTGGCCACACGTGCGAGGCTCTGAGTGCCGAGGCCCTATATACGGTTTTCTGTGGCCCTGGAATGGCTAGCTTGCAACGCATCAATATCCTCCTCCCCCCCTTCCCTTTCCATCAGATCTTCCATAGAACATTTGAACTTTCGCTTCCAAGCAGTTTGAATGTGTCGCCATGAGTTGATTGTCAGCCTGAATTGAATGCGTGGCAGACTAAATCTAGTCATCAGAACAATTTATTGACGTTTAGGAAGAGATGGTCTTGGTAAAGTTGGGTGATATCAGGATCTCAGAAGCAAATCTTGGCAGTGATCTGCGCAAATGGCCTTGCTAGAACCAGATCTTGGATGAGAATGTCACTGGTCACTGCATCCAGCCCGTGAGGAATGAGTTTCTCCCGACCCCGGTGATCGCCGATGTCTTATTGTATTGACAGAGGAGGGAGAGGTGGTGATCGAGAATGACAAGGTTGCGAGTGGAGCGGGTTTCGGTGTTCTGTATTGACATTGCTGTGAGTTCCATACCCCTGCTACGTGTCCTCAGCAGGAGAACCCGTTGGAGCTCGGCATAATCTACAAGCCCTGATGCACAGAGCAGCCTGATTCTAGACCAGATGGTCATCTCTCTGCAAGAGAAAATCTGAAAAAGTACCTTGGCCTTCGACCACAGCTTCAACGAGAAGGGTGATGTTTTGAAAGTGTTTATTTCTCACATTGGAGAGATCTGCAAATTTGATCTGATTGCCTTCATAGGCCATCGTTTGCCATTTCTCGGTGTCCATCCACCAGACCCGAGGGAGCGCCATGGTATCAGTGTGGTTTGAAGAGTGGTAAGATGGTGATTAGTTTCATCTGCCGATGGTGATGATGATGCCAATGAGAATGCCAATGGTGATGCTGTTACTGACACTCTTATCCATGTCTCTTTTGTACGAAGCAACATAGCAAGAAGGCAAACAATGTTGAGATTGGTGATTACACATTACCATGACTAACTACACTGCTGACTACAGACTGACCACATGTGGTCAGTCACACTATTAACTCGCATGTAAGCCACATTGTGGCATTACTTATTATTGTTTATTGTTATGTACACATGTAGAGTACATCCTGCGAGTCCCATGTCAGAACTCCTTAGTTTCTGACATCGGACTCCAGGTATGTGCGCTTTTAGCTACATCAATCACTAGTTTCTGACATTGGACTCCAGCTGCCTGATTCAGCTGTCTAACAAACAATGGGTAAAGAGTATTTTTTGAGAGTGATCTCCAACTGATATTTATGGAAGAGGGTGTTAGAGATACCTCTGGTGGATCAGGTTTTCAGTTATTTTGCAAAAGAATGCTCATTTCAATTGACGAAAAAAAACTCACTTTGCAGCTGGGTCTGGGGAATTCAACTGCTTCAATACAAGTTCATCTGTAATGTCAATGAGAGAGACTGCCACTTCGAAGTATTTATGGATGGTGACAGACAAAGTGGACGGGGGAGAGATATCAGGTTGTATGCCTCTTCCTTGGATAGTTCAAGGCTATCCACATGTTATGCTGGCCAGCCAGTGAACTGTAGCCAGGGGCGGACGAGGTGGGGATCTCTTGGCGGATGAGGGTGTGCTCGGTATGCTTCCAGTCCATCGGCTACTTCCTGCTTTACTAAAGCTGCTGTACAAGTGCTTGGGATTGGGATTCCAGTCTTCTGTCGTCAGTGTTGTTTGGAGTGATCTCCCAAAGAATTTGGAGTCTCCCCTGTCCTTGGGCTTTCAAGCGCTGGGCTCTGCACATATGATATGCCAACCAGCAAGCAAGGAGGTGCTCTCATGGTGCTTTGGTGATGACTCTGCAGAGAGTGTTTGTTGGCAAAGATGGAGGTGCAGCAGGGGTGAGTGCAGGCATATTATGCGCCCCAAATGACCGGAAGGCCATGAACTTCTGGGGCTGGATATGTTTCTAGGGAGCTTGGCAAGCCAATCCAGACTGAGATCCTGAAGGGGCTTTAGAAAGGAGCTGCCCTTGTACATGGGAAGGAGGTGGAGGTGCTTGTTTCACAAATGCACCTGAGTCTCGTCGTCATTCTGAATGGCTTCTTGGCATATTCGACAAAGGAGGAAGTTGAATTCGCTATTGACAGATAAACAGAGTGTGTCTAGGTAAGGATAAGTGATCATGGCCAGGCTGCTGGAGTTATCCTGTCTCCTCCTTGCTGTTGTCTCTTCGAACAAATTCAAAGTCACTGCTGCTGAGGTATCCTGGAAGTCGGTTTCAGTGTAATTGGGGAACTTCCTAAAGGGGAGTTCATAAGGATGTCTCTGGGCAAGTGGGGAGAAGAGAACAGGGAGGGGGATGTCATTGTGATCTGGTCGGGAATGTGGGTATATGCATCCATAGGCAATAGAAAATCTTCCTCTTCAGAGGTGATGAACTAGGGGGGAATGTCCCTATCAGTATAAATGCTATCGGCGTCACTGGTCTCCCTCTCCCCAATAGTCTGTTAAGCGCTTAGCTGAGTCGTGCAGCTGGAGTCCGATTTCAAAGACTAATATGTTAAGCAGCTGAGTCGGGCAGCTGGAGTCCAATGTCAAAGACTAAAGAGTCCAGACATGGAACTCGCAGGTTGTACTACATGTGTGTACACATAACAATAAACACGACATTAGTGTAGTAGTCAGTCATGTTGAGAGTGTGTGATTAAATCACTAAGCTCAACAGTGTCCTCAAGTGTAACATGGCCCTGTTCAGTAGGACCAGCTGAGTAGTATCAGCACCAATCACGTGGATGGCATTGGTATTGGCCCACTGGCTGTATCGGCATTAGTCACTCGGGTGGCATCAGCATTGGTAACCTAAGTGGCCATCAGCATTGGCCAGATATGTGAGTACAACCATAAGAGACCTTATTGCTACTCCTGACAGACCTCAGCCATCCTATGATCTCGTGTCTGATCTGTCCAATACTGATTATCCACTCTCAATTCCATTTCTGCTGACCCTCCCTCTCCAATTTTGTATGAACCCATACACCACATTTCTGATATCAATAGTAGTGAAATCCACCAATTTTATCTACATTGTGGCAGAGCCCTCCCTGCTTTCCCCCCTATCCTCTCCCTCCCTCTCCCTCTCCCTCTCCCTCTCCTTCCCCTTCCATTTCTTTTTCCCTGCCCTCTTA
>JBBPKS010000049.1:0-28034 GCA_038089355.1 Pulveroboletus ridleyi | reverse complement strand
AAGAAAAGTCACGATAGAGCGAAGCGAAAGAGTGCTCTTCTGAGCACTAGAGGTTGCGTAATGCAATGAAGCACCTCGCGCGCGAGCTCAAAAAGCGAAGCTTTTTTCTCTCGCTTGCCGTTCAGTCGCCGTTCCAGGAGTACCGGCTTTGAGAAGGAGGTAAAACGGATTCTTTCCGCCGAAATTACACCAGATCATGAGAAACCCGAGAGCACCGTCGCTGATTACACCGGTCCGTCTCACCCGTTACGAGAAGAAACACGACCAAAGAGGTTAACCGTCGCTGATTACACCGGTTACACCTCCCGAGTAGGAGGTTAAACTGCTCAAACCACCGGCGCATGTGATTAAACCGCGCACCCGCACACTTTGTGCAAATCTAGTTTCGTATCGTGGCAGAATTTACTCCGATCAATTCTATGATTCAAGGAACGTTGAAAGTTGTGACGAGGAAGATTCCGTCCAACCGAGACACAAGACACCGCCACCCCCTGACATAAGTCTGTGAAACCATACCCCGTAGCAGCCGTCATTCATTCACCCCATCGCGGACTACCTAACATCAGTGGTTAATAAGTCTGGAGACTATCCGCATCACCCGAGTCGATTACCAGACTTCATAAACGGTTATCCGCACATCCCCGTCCATCAGGAAAATACAATCCCGGACACCTATTCACACCTTTAGGACGATAACAGGTCCTTTATAAACCGTCACGCATTGGAGCACTTTGTCATCCAATCCCCCCTCCATAAAGATATAGTTCAAGACCACCGTCGAACCCGAGACGCTTCGAGTGGCACAGCATCACGAAAACCCGAGACGAAGAAGTCTTCATGACGAGTTAGGCTTCTCAAGAAAAAGCATACGAAGTCAAGAAACACGGAGTCGAGTCTCCTAGATCAAAACCACAAGTCGGAGTTAGGACATCTCTGAGAAAGCAAAGTCCACCCCCGTTATTTATTCCGTCGCCTCCGGAACACCGCGCGACAACCCCATCACGAATCAACAGATTGAGCCACCACCATCCGGCCAATTCTAAAACGAACAACCATTATGACTCAAGAACCTGATCGTCACCATCCGATCATTGTCCCACGATTATCAAATCTCACGATATAATTCAGACCACCAGCCGCTGAGCGCCGGGTCTCTGATTTATCATGACATCATTAGAAGCAGGTCTTCTACCGCTTCGTCCGCACTTCCGGACATTAATCTAAGAAGCCGCGCGATCAACCCCCGCACCAGAAGTTTCATCAGATCATTTGATCAGACTTCAAAACCAGCCGTTCGGATCATCACAATCCTCCAATCCGATCAGAAGCTGTCCCCATTCAGACGTTAAACCGAAGCACGCCGCTCGAGGAACCGAGCACCCCACCATCTCCACTCAGTTTCAAACTCCGCCCCAATCCGTCGAATCGTCGAAACGATATAATTCCAGAGTCACCCATGGAATCGACGCGGACGTTGAAGCTTGAGAAGGAGGTAATAATGAGCGTAGCGATAGCGAAGCGAATCCGCGAGTGAATCGCGAACGTTAGAGAGCCGCTTCGAAGAAGCAAGATTCACGAGCTCAAAAAGCGTCAGCTTTTTTCGCTCCGGTCGTCAATGATACAATTCAAGCGTCACCGCTACATTGACTCCCTCGCCTTGTTCTCGCTCCTCGCTCAAAACAAGTTGGTTCTGCGTAACCCGCAGTAATCAAGTAAAATCCACCCACGAATGCAAGCTCTTTCGTTACCGCTTGTTGTTGGTTGTTGTTGTTTGGCTCGATATTTAGCCGACACTTCCATCACACTTCTCTAGGTTCCCACGATAAAGAATCCTCGCTCATCCGGAGTATTCGCCTTGAGAAGGAGGTAATGTCAGAACCACGATTTTCTCAACGTTTACATTACGATATTCACGCCTTATCTTAACCCCATTTCCTTAATCCATCGCTTACATTAGCTTTCCCTTCACCATTTCACTAATTCGGGTCTAGGCTACCCTCATTTGCTCATTCCATTCCATCTACGTCAAGGTCTAGCCTATTGACACGACCTCTGACGATATTCCATATTTAAGACGTCACGCTACGTCATTCCATTCTATTTATCAGCCGCTTACCAATCGGCTTACTTATATTTCATCACCGATCGTAGACCGATCACATTAACCTATTTATATCCATAGATCGTTGATCCGTCAGTAATACCGGGTCAAGGGCTTCGCTCGGATCTTAACCAAGATCTCGATTGTTGCTTAGGGCTTATCAGGCATTAGGGTTACGTATACCTATATAAGTAGTACATATCCTGTAATTAGCCTTCGTTCTTGGAATTCTCATCGCTGTGGCTCATTCTCTGTGTGTGTGCCATTGCCGCACCTTAGTCTGTCCATAGTTCCAGCCTCACTCGCTTCTTACTTTAAGTTGCTTGTGTTGTTCCTGATACCCTCCTCACGGTCATTACCGTCTTACCATATGTAGCATAGCCTTATCTATTACTTCCCTGTATAGTAGTGTACTGCTTGGTCTGTGTGCAGACCTTGCCAATATATAAGGCGGCGGTCTTGGCTGGCTAAACCCCAGCTTTGACCACTTGTCTAGTTTACCGCTCTTGGGCCCCTGGGACTTGGGTTCAAATCTCGTCTGCTATGGGCACTCCCTCGATGTGGCTTGCTGGCACTTGCAGCTCCCCTGCCAGGGTTACAGCATTCCATTCTCTGCTGGCTAGCCTCGTTATCGGCTGTTAGGTTTGGTTGTTTCTTCCGGCCGAAGGGTTTTCCTGTCCCCTTCGATGGCTGCTCAACGCAGTCATAACAGCAGGTGGGTGATATTCTATGTATGGATGTTTCCTTACCCAGAGGAATGCTGATGGACCTATGGTCGTTAATATAGGGCAGACACACGCTTCCATGGCATCACACATGTTCAACATCATACATTCCCAGATGAAGTGCGCACATCTTTATCTCACTGTCACATGAGGAAAGCACTGTTGTCCTTGCCAATTGTTGTCTGCACAATATCATGTTTGGAAATGCTTTCCATGTACTTGCACAGGTGGCAATGACTCAAGTCCTCTGTTGATGCTACTTGTGTGGCGAGATCTCTGAAGAGGAGTGGACATATTGAAAGAGACAGCCACACTACACAATAGGTCTGATCAATTTATGACCGTGTCTCGACAAGATGTGGTATAACAAAGGTGGTGGAGGCGAGGTGCTGTCACCTATTGGGTTGTTCTATTACCAACTCCCATTCATGCCACTGGGTGCAGCAATGAAAAAATATTTGCACCATGAACATAACCGGGAATATAATCTATCAGACGGTGCACTGCCATTCTCGGACCTGCTCACACTCAACCGGTTCTTGCACTGTTCTGAGTTGATCAAAAAGCAAGCGACGGCATTTTTCAACCATCCCTTGCTTTTCAAGATTATACTTGGAGCATGTTCAATACAAGCTGCCCATGCAAAGTTTGAAGCTCTGCAATGGATGAAGTGTGTCGATGCTAGAGGTGGCAGTAGCGCAAATGGAGAGGAAGATGACATACTGCCAATCACAGATATGCCAGTGGTCTTTGCTCATGGGGGGTCTAGCGTTGGTAACATGCGTCTTGAATCCCTTTTTGTAATCACCCATCCTTCCTCATTCTCACCTGTATTCCATCGCTAGATTGATCTGATCACCCCATCTGAATACCTGTTACCACCCACCCATCTGCTCTCACCATACTCTCCTGTTCCACACCCTGCCAAAGTGGGCTATATTGCCCCTCCGTTACCTTTGCCTGAGTCATTTGCTATCTCTAAAGCGGACAACACTCCAAAGATTGTGATCGATCACACCAAGACCCTTGTCCACATGCGCCCTTCAGAGCTTTTCCTTGCTACTTTGAGCCTGGGTGGACGGTTGAGCATGTTTGTCTATTACGATGCCAACGTATTTGAGGAATGCATTGTGAGGGAGTGGTTGAACAAAGTGAGGGAGGTGACGCTGTGGTACCTCGGACACACGCATGCTGGGTCGGCTCATAAGCTGCAGGGTCATGACAGTGATGCAAATGGACAAACCAGGCATGGGAAGGGCATGCGAGCTAGCTTGTGAGGAAGTTGTGGTCTGAGTTTGTTGCTCAAACACTCCCATTCAACATGTGAGCAATTTTGTACACTCTGGTTATGTGATTGGCGTACAATCTATTTGTCACTCTAGCACTGTTGCCATGCGAGTGGCTTATGATATCCTGTTTTTACGAATAAGTCCTTTACTATGACCATGGGGTTTGAAAGAAGTGCTGCCTGAGGTGCCCGATGACAGAACCTATTTATTTCCTTTCCTTATCATTTCCCTTTATCTTATCTTATCGTCACAGGATGACCTCATCTTATCTAGATCAAGGTAGATCCTTCTAGATGATTCCATTACGTCATAGGCCAGACCATGACGCTATTCCATTCCTAACTTATTCAGCCATCATATTTAAGGTTACGTTCTGATCACTATTTAATATCCGTTAGTAACAGCCCTCAGCCCGAGATACAGGGTTTACCTAGGGTTTTGGGCTTATTCAGTAGTATATAGCCGTAGCACTCGCCTGTAGATTAGGCTCGTGCTTGATATTCTAGTCCTTTCGCTCTCATTCCCAGAGTGAAGGCCCGGACGTCCTTTGGCATACTTTATGCTTTAGGTTAGTTCCTGACACCCGAGGGCCAATCCAATGGTGTGTACCCCAATCATACTAGTGACACAACTAGCAGAGTTATGAAATCACCGACATATTGAGTGAGCAACAAAATCAAACCAGTTTCTTCATAGCTTAGCTCACATATCCTCCCCATGCCCGGTTCGTCCACTGTCAGACTCACCACCACTATGACTCTGTAAAGCATGGCCCATCGGAGTATGCGTACATCCAAGGTACCACAGCACTGCCCCTCTAATTTTGTCCAACCACTCTCTCACAATGCCTTCCTCAAACACGTTGCCATCATAATAGATGAACATGCTCAGCCATCCACCTGAGCTCGAAGAACCAAGTAAGATTTCTGCAGGGTGCACATAGACCTGGGCCCTAATGTCATCGACAATGATCTTCAGGGTGAGGTCTGCCTCAGTGGTAGAGGGGGGGCCGGGCAAAGGTGACAAGGGAGGGGTAACATAGCCGGCTTTCAAAGGATGTGGAACAGGAGAGTACGGTGAGAGTGGGTGGGTGGGTGGTAGTGGGTATTCAGATGGAGCGATCAAGTCAATCTAATGACAGAATATAGGTGAGAATGGGGAAGGACGCATTATTACAGAAAGAGATTTAAGACACATGTTACCAATGCTAGACCCTCTATGAGTGAAGACCACCAGCAGATTAGTGACTGGCAGTACTTCATTCTTGTCTCCATGCATGCCATTACCATCTCTAGCATTGACATGTTTCATCCACTGCAAAACATTGGACCTTGCACAAGCAAGGTGGATCTGGCTCCCTCCAAACATTATCTCGAAAAACAAGGGATGATTAAGAAGCGCTGTTGCTTGTTTCGTGATCAACTTAGCACGATACAAGAACCGGTTGAATGTAAGCAAGTCCAAGAATGGGGGTGCACTGTCCGATAGATTGTATTCCTGGTTATCTTCATGGTGTGGATATTTTTCCATTGCTGCACCCAGTGGCATGAATTGTTATGCAGAGCACAAACACCGAAGCCGAGCAACTGAAGGCTTGCCGTAAAGCCTTGCAAAGAGAATGAGAGCAGAGGAGAGCACTTATCGTCCAAGGTTTTAATCCAAGGAACAAGTGGCCAAAGCTGGGGTCACCAGCTGAGGACGCACCCTTTATATATTGCAGAGGAATGCGCACAGACCAAGCTGTGCTACAGATAAGGTGTGAATGGATACTAACTATGGTAAGTGATATCCCACGGGTATGGGAGAGTTCTGTGATATGGAAGCGTAAAGACGGTAATTAAAAGAGTGAGGTGACCACATGTTATGACGTCATATGATGTCATGGTCTAGGCTGTGTCATGTGATCTAGTCACGTGACCAATGAACGAGTGAAGTGAAAGTGAAAAATAATTAGGTTAGCGTATACGATATAACACTACCCCCCTCCTAGGACTCGTATTCCAGGCGAGTCAGCTGAATGGGAGCCCCACTAGGGGGACCGTAGTCGGAGAAAAGAGAGGTAAAGGCGGCTAGGGAGAGGCCACGAAGCGGGCGTGGTGCCGAGGGGTGGGAGTGGTGGAACGAGTCGACTGCGTCCAGGGCATTCTGCAAATTGGCGGCAGGTTCCCACGTATCGTCAGTGTCAGTGTACCCTTTCCAGCGGATACGATATTCCAGTTTCCCACGGCGAAGGCGTGAACCCACGATGTGATCGACCTTGTATTCTTCGTGACCATCTTTGTTAACCTCGACCGCATCTGGGCGGGAGATTGGCTGCCCGTCAAGAGGAGCACGATATGGTTTGACCCGGGATGTGTTAACCACCGGGTGGAAGTGCGCGTTCTTCGGGAAATGCAGTTCTACTGTGTTAGGCATCAACCGAATAACATCATAAGGTCCGATCCAGCGTTGGGTGAGCTTCTTGGCGACATACGGCAATTTCAAATTTTCCGTGCTGAGCCAAACTTTATCTCCGATCTGATACGGAGTAGGGTCTTCTTTGTCTGTCCGCTCAATCATTTTCTGACGGGAAGCTTCCAGCGCTTCTTGGACTTCTGCGTGGGACTTGCCGGCAGTGTGTGCGAAGGTACCGGCCAAGGATGAGGATGACCCTTCAAATCCGAGGCGAGGGAAGTAATTCCGCGTAATCTCGAACGGGATCGACCCGTGAGAGGAAGATAGGGAGGAGTTATGATGGAATTGGGCGATTTTGATCCAGTCTGCCCAATCCTCCTGTTTCTTCGCGACGTAGGTGTGAAGATACTGTATCATTTCCCGATTGATACATTTGGTTTGTCCATCCGTCTGGGGATGATATGCAGTAGAGATCTTCTGAGAGATCCCGAGGAGGTTACACAGCTCTGTTGTGAACTCCGAGACGAATTGCGGACCCTGGTCCGAGACAATGGTGGAGGGGAGGCCGTGGATACGCCATACGGCATCCCTAAATATTTTAGCAAGATCCATCAAGGATGTTGCCTTTTTACAAGGTTCATAAATAACTTCTTTACTAAATCGATCTACGATAACACAAATAGCATCAAAGCCTCAGCTTTCCGGAAGTCCGGTGACGAAATCTACGAATAAGTCTTCCCAGGGTCGCTTGGACACAGGAAGGGGTTGGATAGACTGCTTTGGTGCTGTTTGCGATCCCTTCATGAGGGCGCACGTGTAGCAGTGATTAACATAATTTGTGACGTCTTTGTGCATTCCCGGCCAGGAGAATGCGCATCGAATTCTATCGTACGTGCGGTACATGCCTGCGTGTCCTGATACCGGATCATCGTGAGATAATTTAAGGAGATCTAAGCGAAGCGAATCTGGAACATAGATCCGATCCAAATCTTCGTTAATAAAAAGAGACGAGATTTTATCGTAGGTAAAGTGGTTTATTTTCTCGTTTTGTATTTTTTCTGATTCTTTTTGTAGATTAGTGTGGAAGGCTGATTCTAAAGTAACTCCCGAGATAAATAATTTCTCTGGTAACATGATAATGTCTTTGTTAAGGTCCGTAACAGCGTCGCCATGATCTGGACGGCGTGACAGCGCGTCGGCCCTGTTGGTTAACCTGGGCCGATATACAAACGTGAGATTGAATTCTTGGAGAAGCGCGTGCCAGCGTGCTTGTCGGCCAGATAGGGTCTGCGGCTTCTTCCAATATTTGAGGTTTCGATGGTTGGTCCAGACTTCGAAATTTTCTCGTCCAATAAGGTAATGGCGCCATTCTTCCAGGGCGTGGATGACTGCAAGCAGTTCTTTGTCGTAAATAGGATAATTCTGCTCAGCGGAGTTGAAGCTGTGTGACAGGAAGGCACAGGGTCGCCATTCTGAGTCTTCACACTCCTGCCAGAGGACGGCTCCCGTTGCGATGTCCGAAGCATCGGTTTCCAATCACATTCCTCGTGTAGAGTCAGGGTAGGCGAGGAGCGGAGCTTCCATAAATTTCTTTTTAAGGGCTTCGAATGCCCATTTTTCGTCTTGACCCCACCTAAAGGGGGTGTCTTTCTTTGTTAGGTCATTCAATGGCCTGGCAATGTCAGTGAAACCGGCGATGAATTTTCTATAATAGTTACAAAGGCCAAGGAAGGCCTGTACTTGCTTCAAGCGAGTTGGTTCGGGCCAGTCGGCGATGGCCTGGGTTTTCTTGTTTTGCATCTCGATGCCGTGTTTCGAGACGTTCATGCCGAGGAATTCTACCTTATCGGCACTGAAGGAGCATTTTTCGGATTTGATAAATAAGTCGTTTTCACGGAGTCGTTGGAGGACTTCTTTGACAAGGGCTTCGTGTTGTTCTTTGGTCTTGCCCTTTGTGAAAATCATCATATCGTCCATATAAATAATTAGAAAAGCGTATTGGTCGGCGAAGATGTCGTTCATCATGTTCTGAAACGTGGGCGGTGAGTTAGTGAGCCCAAAATACATCACTGTAGGCTCGTAAGCCCCAATCGGCGTTACAAACGCTGCTTTCCATTCGTCGCCCTCCTTGATGCGAACGTTGTTGTAGCCCCAGCGCAAGTCCATTGCGGTGAACATGTCGGCGCCCTTGAGCCGATCCACTAGCTGTGAGATAAGGGGTAGAGGGTAAGCGTTCTTGACGGTTCCCTCGTTTACATAATGGTAGTCCATAACGAGCCGTTTCTTTCTGTCCTTCTTTGGGATGAAGAATACCGGTGAAGTTTGAGGGGACTTCGATGGACAGAGATATCCTTTTTTAACCTCCTTTTCGATAAAGCCATGGACTTCATCCAACTCAGTATCCGAAAGGGGAATTACTTGACCCTTCTTTGGCACGAAGTCCGGTTTGAGATCTATGGCGTGGTCCCACGGCTTGCGTAGGGGTAGTTGGTTAGATTCCTGTTCAGAGAACACATCGAGGAAGTTGTGATAGACCTCAGGAACCTTCTCCTTGAGTCCCAGCTCAATGCTTCTAATAAGCGCCTGTGCGTATGCATTGCATTCGTCGGTGCACCTGGTGAATTCTATTTTCTTATCGACCCAGTCGACTTCGGGGTTGTGGCATGAGAGCCAGTCATAGCCTATAATCATCGGGTGAGTTCCTAGCCTGATTACAAACGCATGTATTTTCTCGTGATGGCCGTTGATCGAGGCCACGAGTTCGGCTTTGTGCGAGATCTTCCCAAGAGATCCGACTTGTCCGTCTGCATTGTATACGTTGATTTCCTCATCGAGAGGAATGAGATCAATCTTGTACTTTGCACACCATTTTCGATCGACGAAGGTGTTGACTGCTCCCGAGTCGAGCAAAGCAGGTATCGTTATCTGTTTTTCTTGTTTTTTGGATTGATATAAAATATTGATGGAGATGGAAAATTCCTTTGGATTCTTTAAGGTTTTTTCTGTAGGGATTTTGTTAATAAATACCGATGGGAATACTGTTTTCTTAAATAGGGAATTAAGCACACTATTTTTTAAGTCCGGTGCTGAGCTCTTTCGAGACCCCCTGGCGGACGGTGGAGAATTCTTTAAATTAATGAGAACCTGACTAATCGTATGAATAGGAAAATCCTCGTTGGTGCACTCGGAAAGCTCAGCTACAGGCTCAGTGCCAGCTACGGGGCTAATCAGTTCACCCTTGAGCACAGTCAACGAGTCGTCTATGCCTACCACTTTCCTACCGGCATGCCCGAGGATGTCCGTAGGACTTACAGGGGATATAGTACATGAGGCCGAATCCATCGGCTCGAAACCAGATCTAACTATAGTGTCACTATCGTCCCTAATCGAGGGGTCCAAATGCGCAGTAACTATTTTTTTGATGTTTAATAAGTTTTCGAGTTTTTTGTTTTGTTTTTCTGCTTTTATTCTTGCAGTGAATAAACTATCGCCAACCGGTACCCTACTCCCAGTCAGTGGCTTCCTTTTAAAGCCTTGGACGCTTTTGCCTTGGCTTCTGATTCGAAGACGTCGGCCCAGTATGCACGGGCCTTGTCTGACATATATTCTTGTCGGCTTGTCGTAGCCAACTGGACGGCCATTTGCGCTTGAGGCGCAGGAGGTTGGTTGGTGGGTGGGTCCTCCACCCATGCCTCAGTGTAGTACCCGTCGGCACCGGGTATTCAAACTTGCCGGAGGTTTTGGGGCTTCGGCTGAGCCTGTCCTTGTTGCGGGCCTTTCGGCTTCTGCGGGTGTGGGCAGTATCTTTGAATGTGGCCTGCCTCACCACAGTTGTAACACGTAATTGACGGGTTTTGTGGCTGTCCCATAACAGCATCGATTTGCATGGGCGCACCACGCCCGGGTTGGGTTCCGTATTGGGTAAACCGCTGGTTAGGCGGCGGCCCGTTTGGGGGGTTGAACCTTCGAGGCCCCCATTGCCTCTGAGCTGGGAATCCGCGCTCCACAGTGGCGGATTCAAAAGATTGGCCGACCTTTCGGTAGGCCTCCATCAGCTCGTAGATGTCCTCTTCTATGGACATGTGTAGGTGGGCTTGCATATAAATACGGGCATCCACAGCCCGCTTGAGAATCTCGATCCCATGACCATTCTCGATCTGGGATTCTCGGAACAACACCTCGAATTTCTGGAGGAAGGTGTCGATGGCAGCTCCATTCTGCCGTAGGGCGGTAAGAGCCTTAAAAGACTCATGGGCGAGCACATCGATCTGAAAGTGCTCCTTGATTGTTTTGACGAGTTCCGGCCATTGGGGCCAGGCATTGTCGCCTTTGGAGTATCCGAGAGATTTGCCGTCTCTCCCGGTGACGTCCTTTTCCTCTTTGTCAACGTACTCCTCTAATTGGAGACGTACGAAGGCCGCAGCATTCCCTTCTAGTCGGGAAAGGACTGCCATGACGCGGAGCTTCCTTGTGTCCCATTTTTGGAGGGAAACCCAAACTTTGATTCCGGTCATCCAGTTCCGGAATGTTTTTCGGTCGCCGTCCCATTTTCCAGGGTCAGCGACCTTCTTGGCGATTGCGGTGGAGGAGTCGGTCTTCTCCTGAAGGAGAGCTTGGAGAAGAGCCTTAAGCTCGTTGTTGGAGAGTGATGATGACGACATTTCTCGTCGAGGATCTTGGCGGGGTCGGGATGGACGAGGTCATGGGGGAGGTGTCGGGTCAGGAGCAGGAGATGCAGTTGGTTCCCCTAATTCAGTGAGGGCGGAGTAAAGCCCTTCGAAACTTGGTGATCCGGGGGCAGACAGGTTGACAGTGCTTACTGCTTCGTATCTTTCAACGAAGCTCTGGGCACGCTTGCGGGGGTGAGGGTCGGAATAACGTGCGGGTGAGGGGTTTGCGGCGATTGGTCTTCTTCAACAATTTGCTTTGACGGGTGAAGAGCCCGTAAGGGTAGACGCCTGATAACAAGCGGTGTCGAACGCGTATCGTGCGCTGACGGCGGACGTCACAGGTATTCCGCGAACCTGGTACCTCTAAACCACAAGAGGTACGCCCTAGTGCACTATGGGCAAGCAGCAACGTTATCTGTATTTAATACGCCGGACGAGCGTGTATTCAACCTGTTATGGGTGGTATGCCCTGGTCCGTCACGTGGAACCACTACACAATGTCCCTTATGCCTGGGCCCAGCAACCACAACATGTGGATTTGCTTTCTTTCTTGATTCTTCTGAGGCGGATAAAAACTCACACGCTCTCGGTATTCTGCTGATGATAAGCCCTGAACGTCGGGCAGGTCACGTACTCGGGTTACGGTATGAAGCTTTGGCCAAGTGTTATGCGGAGCACAAACACCGAAGCCGAGCAACTGAAGGCTTGCCATAAAGCCTCGCAAAGAGAATGAGAGCAGAGGAGAGCACTTATCGTCCAAGGTTTTAACCCAAGGAACAAGTGGCCAAAGCTGGGGTCACCAGCTGAGGACGCACCCTTTATATATTGCAGAGGAATGCGCACAGACCAAGCTGTGCTACAGATAAGGTGTGAATGGATACTAACTATGGTAAGTGATATCCCACGGGTGTGGGAGAGTTCTGTGATATGGAAGCATAAAGACGGTAATTAAAAGAGTGAGGTGACCACATGTTATGACGTCATATGATGTCATGGTCTAGGCTGTGTCATGTGATCTAGTCACGTGACCAATGAACGAGTGAAGTGAAAGTGAAAAATAATTAGGTTAGCATATACGATATAACATGAATGGGAGTTGGTAACAGAACAACCCAACGAGTGACAGCACCTCACCTCCACCACCTCTGTCATACCACGTCTTGTCGAGATGCGGTCGTAAATTGATCAGACCTGCTGTGATGTATGGCTGTCTCTTTCAATATGTCCATTCTTCCTCAGAGATCTCACCACGCAAGTAGCATCGATAGAGGACCTGAGTCATTGCCACCTGTGCGAGTACATAGAAAGTGTTTCCAAACGTGATGTTGTGCAGACGACAATTGGCAAGGACAACGGTACTTTGTATTTGTGTGAGCGAGGTAATGGCATGACTGTGTCGTGTGGCAACATGTGGTGTCAAATGTGTTAGATGCCATGGAAGCATGTGCCCACCCTACATTAATGACCAAAGCTTCGTCAGTGTTCCTGTCGAGCGAGAAAATACTTGTAGGATAAATAATACTTGCCTGTAACTTTGACCACCTCAACCGAAATATCATGGCCCCAGCTACCCTTTGCCACCGTTGTACTGGCGGACTGAGTGAACATAGATGCACAGGTTCAAACTCCACCAAGGGGATTTCCATCACCAACCTGTCTTCCAATGGAAGCTGAGTGGGCTCCAAGTCTAAACTTCCACCTCTCACAAGAGTATCAAAGAGACACCGCAAAAGCGTCTCAGCCACCAGTCTGTCTGCTACGCAGTGCACAACTGACATCACCAAGTGGATGACACCCATTTGGTTAGAGTTGGTCTCACAAAATACATGGAACTTGATCAGCAGATCCTCAGAAAGCAGATGCGAACTATTGAAAACTGCGTCTGCCCACTGTCGTGCCTCCTCTGGACCTGCTACTTCTCCAAAGACAATTTCACCTGGACGGAGGGCAGAAAAATCATGTTCCTACATGACAAAGTGGGGATGTGATGCAAATCCAGTGTTGTTGTCACCACTATCGCTCGTACTGGCATCTGTTTTAGGATTTGTTGGCTCCTTGAGACAGAGAGGAGCATTGTGGCCTTGCAGAATGGCCCCCAAAAGTGGATAACGCCTCTTCATAGATAGCCATGCCTTCATAATGTTGGCTGAGGAAAACAAATATGCATCTCGAGAAACATTGGCGAGATGTAACTCGACATGATGCATGCCATCTCTGGTCCCATTGACAAGACCATGCCAGACATAGCGGAGGTCAGTTGCATCCAGAGGGTGCTGGAAGATATGCCCTTTAGTCGGATGGGTATCTATCAACATCCAGCCAGGCATGGATGGGGTGGAGTGGCAAGCAAGTAAGTCTTGGCTGTGGCCATTAGGGATGGGTTATAACCAGATTATGTGCCTTATGAATGCTCAGTTGTCTACTGTGCAGAGCATGTGTTGCCTGACTCGGATCATATCTGCAAAACAATTGAAATGGACTGACTGCTGAGTCTGTGGAGTAACGTTGTTGCTCAGTGACTACTCTACCGCAGTTGAGTTTGTAGTGCCTCAATGTTACCATGAAGAAGTATGTAATAATGGCATGTTATTACAAGTGGGGACAAAATTTGGTTTTTTTGAATTCTGAGATATGTGACCTGCATTTCAGCATCATGGAGACAATAAGATCATGCTATGGCGTTAGTTGGATGTCAAGTGGGGATAAAACATATTTGGCTTGTTATTCTACTGGAACTGGGTGATAATCCCCTCAGCATCTTTTATTGAGTGATGCTTTAGTGGGAATTATTTGTCCGAAAGTGAATGCATTATAAAGTCTTTATAATTTGCCTGCCCAATGTGTCCACCATGGGAGCTAGTCTCTCTGGTACATGTAAAGACAAGTAGCTTGTAAATGCTTAACAAAAGAATTGGAATATTTGACTACAGTATGAAAGTCCGAGATTATCGTGAATAAAGGCCAAGACTCGTACAATCAACTGAGATGTCTAGAAAGTTGGATTCATAGTATAACTACAATGTCATCTCCCGCCTGCACTGCTGGCACTCTTCATTGCAACATCGTTGCCCACACCCATGACTACCCAACCAGTTGGCTGGTCCTGGATCTCCTTGTGGAATTTCCCCCCATCTCACCCTGCATCTCTCCATCTACACCAGGCCAACCTCCTTCAAGCCCTTTGGTGGGGCACTTAACTTCCTACTACCATGATTACGCTCACCACCACATTTACTGACCTGCGAGGATGGGACTTTGACTCATCATAGTTTCAAAGCCAAGTATATATGAAACAGTTGTATTATATATAGCCTGGATGTCAGAACTTGAATACACAATCACCATCGCTGCCCTTGTCATTCATTGCTAAGCTTTCATCTGTCTCACCATCAAATTCATTATCTTTGGATACCTCCTCATTGTCACACCCATTGCCCTCGGGTTCTTCATCCATGGCCATTAGGTCTTCAGTAGTGCCATTTGTAGCTTCATCACTCTTGTTGGAGGAGTCCTGTGTACCCATGGCATCGGTTGAAATATGATACTGGGCATGGTGCCCGATACCAAAACCTGTATATCGAGTGAACATGTCGTGGTCAACAAAGCTGGGGATGATGTCAAACTTGTTGAAATACTGAGCAAATGGACTCACATGTTGACGTAATAAGCCGCCCAATCATCAGTGTCGTCATTCTCCCAAGCAACTGATGGGCCATGACGGAGTAAAGAGTCAGTATGACCATCAGCGAAGGCTGGGATCAGATGGCAAGCACGAAGGACAAAGGATGGGTTGATGAACCTGAATGCAGCGCCCGAGTCTGAAGGAACAAACCCAATCTTGGGAAGACAAGCATTCCGAAATCCCCAACGGTGACCAGGCACGATTCCAAGCCAACAGACCCATAGTACTTCCATTCTCCATTCAGTCCCCATGTAATCAACTGTAACAAGGAGTGCACGTAGGATTTGTGCATACCAGAACAGATGGGCATTAGGACCATCTTCCCATGAGAGTAGTATGACAGCTGAGCCTTTTCCAGGGTGTATTGTATCTTGGTCGCGGCGCATATCGTATGTCGTGTAATTGACTTGAAAGCACTTGGGTGAGAGGACTCTGTTGAAGTTATTAATGAATCGGATGGATGTTCTATGGTGGAAAATATGCGCTCATCCCCGTCATACTCAAGGTTCATGCATCGTGACAAAAGATGGTCCTTGAGCTTAGGGACAAAATTCTAGAGTTGCTGATCTTAGGATGGACTACCAGTATACCAATAAATGAGGGCTGACCTGTAGAGCCAGATCATCTGGAGAGCTTTGAAGGAATTGAGTGAGGTTGAAGGCATTGGATGGTGCATCCAATAATCAATGGTGAAGTTTAAGAGGAACCTGGCTCAGAGCAGTATCTCTTTGCGCAGAGTCCATGGAACTATCCAACCCAATGTGTGTGTCGTGTTGACGCTGGAGTTGAGTATGTCTCCTTTCTTGCTTCACAATCTGTCCTGTGGGTGTCTTCTTGTTTGTACATTGGTAAAATTGCTTGATACGACGATGGGAAAGCTCTCCCTAGTTCGATATCATACTGACTAGGCACAGCGATAATCTTTGCACAACTTACTATCTGGGTTGTATATGAATCTGTAGTTCCAAAAAGACGGATTGTAGATATGTAGTCCCCCAGAGCATGTAGCTTATATGTAGTGAGGTTAAACGACTTGAGACGGGGCCCAGAATTTGTGGCGCTGCATGAGGCATTCATTTCCCTACTCTTGCGCTGCCAATGTGCTGCAGTTTCAGAAGGTAACTCCATGGTATGGAATGCATGGCATGTGAGATCCTAGAACTTCCTCAATTGGTAGCCAAGTAGTCTTGTGACGCTACTGAGACAATTGAGAGAATTATCTGTGTGAAGTCGTAATTTAGCGAGGGCATGCCACTCTGCAAGCCAAAAAAGAAGGGACTGAATGATCTTGTCATGATCAGGTGGGAATAGCGACTCAAACGCAGGTATTGCACACTACGAGAAATGGTGAAGGAAGCCAGCATTCTAGTAAATTTAAAACTATACCTGAAGAATGTCCTCAAAGTGTCGAGCAGGATGTTGTTGGACTTCTGCAATATTTGGAGGGAACCGTCAAATCACGTCCCTTCTGAACAAGGATATCTGGCAAAACCTTGAATGCTAGGTGTTCTGAAAGCCACGAGACGCATCACAAGTCAACGTACCTGTCATTTAGAACCAACACTATGCTAGGATCAATAGCATAGAGTATTCTTAGTAGGTGCCTAAAAACCAATTTGAAGATTCCTAGTTTGAACTCATGCAAGAGATCAACAACGAGCGAGTGGTAGATATCATAGCCAAGGGGCCTGAGCATGTCAGCAATCGCATTCTATGCATATGATATAGACACAGTCTGGTACACATCTAGAAAGTACTTACAAATGTGGGGATTAACGACATGGCCTTGAGGTGTGCCTCTGGTGCTACGCCCTTAATTGGTGAACCAAGCTTGTATATCGCGGTGCACGCAGCTGAAACCTTATCCCAGATATACATACACATTTGAGACATTCTGTATGACAGATCGAACAGTTGCCTGAGGTGGTGGAACTCTGTCTTGGGGACAAGACATCATGGACAAGGACAAATCCCCTTGTCCTGTATTGTGGCAAGTAGTACCCTAGAATAATTTAGTGATGTGCACATAAAGGTCAAAGTGAAGTCTGTACTTTTCAGGATAATCTGCAGAGTAGGTAAATATGTGGGGAAACACCCGTCAGTACTTACCATCATAGCACTTTATGACAGTACCATTCCGGTAGGCCTCAATGAACTCATCATTGAGTAAAACCTTCCATACTGCATGAAAAAGTTCACGCTTGCAATGCGTCAAAATATCATTGATATGCCATTTATTTGTGATACAGGACATGAGTTGTGCTATACTTTCTGGAAGCTGGTCATGTGAGTATGATAGTTAGCTTGAAGATCATATAAAGTATGTGAATAGTAACTCACAGTTGGAATAAACGCAACAGGATGGCATGCCCCAGAAGAGGGCTGCACTCGGATATACTTTGACTGATTCCCAAAGAAGAGATACACCGGCCAGGCTGACATGTTGCCAAACTGAGTCAGATGTGTCACATCTGACCAAAACATCAGTGCAGCGATTGCGCGTTCCAGGTTGCATTCATCACTCCATCTCTGCTTCTGTATCTTATTGTACTCATCAATCCATGCGTCCGAGGTGTACAATTCATCGTAGACACGTTCTTCTTGACCTGTTGTGGGTGACCTCCAGATATGTCGGAATGGGACGAAATGAAACATTTTCGCACTCACTCCAGCAAAGGCGGCACAGATGACCCAAGTAAAAGGGTGATGGAACAGCCCCAAAATTGTGAAAACCTGTCCATTTCCGTCTGGGTGCTGCTCCCGAGTGGGCACTAATATGTCAACTGAGGTCTCTGTCCAGCTGTCGTGCTGTGAGCCAGAGTTATGTTTATCCATGGTGACCTCTGAGTCGTTGAACTGCCTCATGCTGGTATGAGCATCAAAGCCGTCAAAATGGTGGCAATCGAAATCATCTGAATTGATAAGCCCATGGACCAGATGGGTAATCTCGGCTTCGGATTTCTGCCTGCTTCTGGTCATCATCCATGTCATAAGTCGCCAGATACCCATATTTTTCCAGGGCCACGGAAGTGCCAGAGGAAGTGACAAGTCTGTAGGGTTTGTGTCCAGCACTGATGGATTATCAGATAGATGGTTGGTTGTGATATTCGAGAGTTGGTTGATTGTCAGAAACATGTCAGGGTCATATGACAGCCAATGGCAATAATCCCGGGCAATCCCAAATATATTAAAAGAGGTGTAGAACGAGTTGAAGACATGAAGAATGATACGAGGTAGCCATGATGTAGTACAAGGGAGTGTCTCTGAGACAGCCAAAGAGGGAAGAGACGGCTCTGGAAGCACATCCCTGAACCGTGCTGGAAGACATCTTGACCAAACAGGACAACCTGATACTCCAGCCACACAATCGGCAACCTCTGCTGAGCTCAATGATAGATTTGGGTCGGGTGACAAAGGTATCTGGGTGTGATCTGAAACAGCACTAATAATCCTAGGGTCACTGGCCTTCATGACAGGCACATTGCCCAGAGAGGGAGGCTCCACCAGAATCTCAGTCTCAAGGTTATTTGAATGAGAGCTGGGTTCTCCAATGTCCTGCTATCCAGGTCAACAGAGCAGGTAACACTAGAAAATACTACTTCACCAACATCACTTTCAAGTCATTGTAGCCGGACCCTTTTCCCACTCGACAGGCATTGGGACTGCACATCTGCATGCAACATGAATTCTTGCTGATACAGTATGCAATTGAAGCGATGTCAATGAAGAGCTTGGCTTGAGTCAAATATTCGCTTACATGCACCGCCGCATTTGAAGTGACCATCCATCATGGAATCAAGCAGTAAAGTGGTCTCTGGAGATGTGGAATTAGTGGAACATGGGGCTTGTTGGACATATGGATCGGAGACGCACCACACTTGTGAGTAGCAGGCCCTGGGGTTCACAACTGGGTGGGCGCTCTGCCATAATAAACTCAAGCTGTAAGATACGGTTCCTTTAGTCAAGGTTGAGCCAGCACGGGGTCAGAGTTGTGGGAATTGTTCCATTCCTTCGGCACCATGCAGCGGGAACTCGAAAACCTAAATGCTATTGACCCTATCAAAAGTTTGTGCATGAGCTAGGATACTCGGACCATCCATCAGGAGGGAAGATAATATGAAGACTTAGTATCTACAATATTGAGCCACGAAGGGGCCCCAGCGACCAACGATGTCAGCTCATGACCTAGAAAATACCTCCACCTTGAACACTAGCTCTGCTACTTGGACTGATGGGGACTCACTGAGAGATGACCACCCACTCTCCTGGGCCCAGACCTACTTGTCCCATCATAGCCTGCAGTCATCTTCATTTAATGACAGTGCAGCGGAAATCATCCTGGGACTGTTTCAAGCAAATACCAGGGTTGAAGCCAACCTAGGTGCAGAGTATGAAAATCAAGAAGATTCCGTGGTGCGAGAAATGGTGCTACGTGCCCACATGCAAAACCCCAATTCCTGGGTCAGTAGGAATCTCACAACGCGCGTTACAGAGCAGGAACAAAGTAGTGAGAATGGCAATTTGGTATGTTCCAGAACACGGTTTATCCAAGCAACTAACAGCTGGCTATGTAGAGCAATTCAAGGAGACAGGCTGCAAAACAGCCAAGGTCACCTGCGAACACAGAGATTCCAGGAGAGGTAAGAGCAGAAACAAATCGAGGTACCACAGTGTTAACTTTTAATAGCAGGCTGCTAAGATGCAAAGCAAGATGGAAGAAATGAAGGGCACCCGCTGAGCATGCCAGGCATGTATGTGAAAGTGGTATGTACTGAAAGTCGCCTTGAGATCTGCTGACAAGATCAAAAGCAGCATTCTATACTTCAGCAGCAAACAGAGAGAGGAGGAAGGCAAGGGAGATAGGCCTGGTGATGTCCCATATGGTAGCTGTTCATCACGGCCGCCCACCATGCTGTGAGAGGTAATGTAATTTGTGATAACCCTGAATCGTATCTGCTTCCTTGTAGGCTTTCCGAGTTAGCATAGCTCAGTACACAGCAACTTCTACCACTGTCAGAACAGAATACTAACATAGCATGTACAGTTACCCATTCCTCATGCAGCCTTCATACTTCCTTTTGGGGACTGCGATCAACATTGTACACGACAAATCTGTGCTTTCACATATCCTTATTGTGGCGTCTTCAGCTCCTCCCCTCCACCCTGTCGTCATCACCAAATACATCTCCAATGCTCAGGCAATTCACGTTGACGCTAGCATTAAGGGAGTGTACTATATTGTCTGTTCATGTCCATACTCACTACACACCAGGACTCAGACAGAGATGGAGGTGCTAACAGCACCAGGTTCCTTATTTGCATATGCTGGATATTACGTGATCACTACTGTTATGGAGCTAGCATGTACCAGAGTAAGCACAAAGTTAAAGTTTAAGCCTTTTGGTCCTGCTTGTTATGGAAACTAATGACAATAATCCAACAGGGAAGACGGAGGATAGATATGGATATGATCTCCAAGATGAAATGGGTCATCTGCACTGATAAGTATATGAGATAATGTGGTACCACACCAGAGTGTGTCCCTGTGGTCAAAGCCCGAGACAATGCCTTGTGAATGGAACCCCCCACATCTACTCCCTGGTGATCCAGGTTGGCAGTTTCCACAATCTTCCCCGCCTCCTGACGCTGCGTCCGAGATGTCATACAATGATAACAGTCAACCCAGGTGGGGAGGTGTAGGGCAAGGTGCACCACTCAATGAGAATGGCCAGTATATCTACAGTCAGGCCAGCATGCCGACATTCTCTGCTTCACCATCATCAATCCCAGGCGCTGTCTCTCAGATCGCAGAAGAAAACATCCTGGTACTAATAATCCATTGTTTTCACCTCTATACTAATGTTTTATGATAGAATTCCCTTTGTGACAATCAAAAGCCCAGTGTGGATACCACAACCGAACACAAGGCTAATTATTCAATCTCAAAGAAGAGATGATTTGAAGATATTGATATTGAAGGATCTCTAACTCAGGTGGGTTCTTAGTGAGCCTCATAGGCTTCCCTGTTTTGACAAATACATGATAGACACCATGTCGCCAGATTAGCACAGCGGATCTACCCAGGTCGTCCAACATTCCGCACAAAAGGAGCTCTATGCCATCAGTTGGTTCATCCTCCTCTCCGAAGCACCACCATCTCCGGGCTCTGTTTAATTTCAGCATATGTCCATATACTTCCCAAGTGGAGAGTCTGGAAGAAACAATGAAAGCATTGCAGAGGGATGTAAAAGCGGCACTGACGAAACAAACAAAAATTCTAATAAATATATTGACCACATTGCGAGAGAACACAGAGCCTTGATTCCATACAACTGTACTTGGTATCTAATACATAAATCCATCTGTGTCGCCACGTAGCAGTGGGTGATTGGTGTGGGTGATAACAAAAAGCTTGGCCAGGTCTGTCGCATGCCTGAGTACCCCAGTCCAAGAATGAGCTTCGTAGACCTGACCACTTGTGAAATATATGATCACATGGTGTCAGTGGCATAAACGTTTGAAATTCAGGGTGAACGGGGACATTATAACAGATACCAGACTCACCCTAGTCGCCAAGTGAATCTAATGATCTGCATTCCATGACATGCTAATACTTTACCTAGTAAGGGTATTGTCACCCCTTTGACGGCTCAGCATCCCAAGAACAGTCAGAGTCCATCAAGTTACTGTTTGATCCATCTGGCAGCTCAGCCTCCTGACTCATATCCCCATTTCTCTGTGTCTTTGTCCTCTGTATGCAACATGGGTAAGCCAATCTTTAGGTTCCATATCTCGCACCAGATCAGCTACCTCCAAGGCTTATTTATAGGTGTGATATCTCGCAATGTTCTCCCCCACTGACCCATGTCTCTCAGTCTGCCTTCTGCTACTCCAACTGTTGAAACTCATTCTGCTTTGAAGTGGCGTATTACTGCACTTGAAGAGAGAAATGTAGAACTTATGAGCAAGTTGATCAAAACACCGTATGCGATCTACCAGAGTATTTTATTATTCTTAGGACTTGTATTCCACAGCACCCATTCCTACATCCGTGAGGGTTGGGCGATTCGCAGGCTCGTGAGCCTTGCCGACCCTCCCACTGATTTGATTGCAGAACACGATCGGTGTGTTATGCTGGTGGACGATGGTGAAGAAATCAAAACTCTTCCCTCGTCCGATGTGTAAGCATCGATCACTGTCCTATACATAGCACTTTACTAAATTCTATAATAGGGAGGAGCACGCTTTTCGATCATACAAGAGGCTTGTTCAATGGTGCCCATCAGTCAAGGGGCTCATGAAGTCCCCTGCCCAAGGATATCAACTAGCCATGGCATGTCAAGATGTGAGTATCTCATACATTACTGATTTGACCCAGCTCTGATGCTGTGTGTTCAGTTAAAGAAGGGTGCTAATGCTGCCCATGGAGATGACGCAAACACATTGAAGACATTGGTAGCTAGTTGGCTTAATAAGCAGGTCCAGCATCCAGAGCCCTTTCTCATCCTCAGGGAGAAGCAAGGAAGAGGCTTCAACCACGATACCACAGGGAAGTTCCTTTGCCCAGTTGACTACGATTGGCTCAATCCAACGTACGCTCAATCTCCTATCGACGAAAAATTACTTCTTACTTCATTCTAGTGTCCGCGAGGTGGTTAGGGATTACCATCCCTGCTATCCTGTAACTGCATACATGTGGCCCGCATTTCTCTACAGAAATACTCTATATGATCCAGAGCACCCATCAAACAGTCTATTTAGAGGAGAGCTTCTTGTCAGGGTGTGTTGACTACACTATAGATGTTGCAACAACTCGATATTTGCTCTAGACATTCTGGTGCATTTTTACATCTCCAAGCTCGGCTCACAAGGACTCTGAGTTTGGAACAGAAAATGCTGATGACCACCCACACCCAGGTAGAGCTCATAGGACTGTGCACAATACTCATACTCAGTGCAATGTTGCAGGACTCCTAAGGATGCGGTCCGTCCAGCCACATGCAATCGCGTACACCACTGTACAGGTAAAAGACTTAGTCGTAGTTTAAATCCGTGAAACTAACAATTGAGTTGCAGCTTCGCTTTGTGCTGTCCAGCACCACTTCCTGGGATCTCCAAGATGACAGCTTTGATTATCAGGTATTCTATCAGAATATGGTGGACTGGTTCGAGTGCCCGAAATCACCATCTCAGGCCCGAGAAATTGAGGAGCTTTTGCTCTGGTAGAACCAGTAAGTACATTATTCAGACTTGCGTGTTAGTGTACCATTATTTACATTGATCAGTCACATATTTGGTCATCACTATGCTTCCACTGTCCTCCAGTCTCAAGAAAGTGAGAAGCTATCTGTCGCAATCACCATGGTGTAAGGCCATATTCTCTGTCCTTCTCTGCCATGCTGTAGGCTCTTGTGCATGTAATTTGTAGATTTATTGCTGCCATTGTATCACCTATGTATATACATAGCATAGTAAACTAGTCAATAATGTAACAAATTCATGTCCTTGATCACTGTGAAGAATCATTGCAAGGAACCTGTATCACATGGAGCTACCTATGTGCAATGCTCAATACAATATATTTTTGGATACAGTTTTTCTGCAAGGATATCCTTGCAGCAGTTTCAGATTGGATAATAATTTGACACAGAGTTTGAAAGGAAAATAACAATCAACCTTAAGGTAAAAGGCTACCATAAATGATTGATCTGGGAGCAGAATTGCATGCTGAACTGAAAGGGGAAGCTAAACAACATCATAGAAACATTGGATTGACATATATAACTCCCTTCCAATCCAATAAAGATCACACCTGATGTCAGTCTCAAATAAATGATAGTGTTAGGACAAGTAGCCATTGTGGTAACAGTGGTGTGGATTTCTAAGGGGATTAAATGTGCCCAGGAAGCACAAGTAATCAATTAAAGGAATGTCCTGGCAATATGGAGATATAATAATGTTATCAATCAAGGTGGCATACTCTTTACATTACACTCATTGCCCAAATTATAACTTAGTTACATGCCTCAATCATAAATATTAAGTCCCTGTGATGAGGTTCTGTAGAAGAGTCTGTGATTTGAAGTTCCTGAACTTATCACTATAATCGGTGGTGGCGCAAGTACCAAGTCTGACTCAGGATAAGAAGAGAACAACATGAACATGAAACAAAATGACATAACAAGATGATGATTGCATGAATGACAAGATGTTGAGGAAAAAAAAGAGGAAGGGGTAAGGTCAGATATAGATGGAGGGTCAGAGGATTCAGAGGAGCAAAATGATATTTGTATATCAGACAGTTGTATTAGAAAAACAGAGCAAATACTGCATGCATCATTATTGATACAAGTTTATAGCATTTCCAGACATCTACGAGGGCTGCAATATGTTTTCTGTGATGAGAATATTCCTATGCATATGTGACATCATCTAAGTCACGCGTCACCCAATGTCACAGTTTTGCAACCTTGCTGATGTAATTCATGTGCCACTCTGAAATGATCTGTGTAAGCCAGCTGTCAACTTGTCTGGTGTTTCCATACACCACCAATCAAAACATTTGCTGCTATGTATCGTAAGTGCCAGTAAGTTCTCGTACTTCTACCTACTGCTTATTTCATTCCAGATGTTTTGCAGATTGAATAACATAAGGGGCATAATCAAGTTATAACTACATCTCTAATGACCATCGCTGGGGTTCATTCGTTTGCCACTCCACCCTATCCATGCCTGGCTGGATGTTGATAGATACCCACTGACTAAAGGGCGTATCTTCTGTTGTCGCATGCCCCCTCTCACCATACATTCCATGTTTCGTCGGCATGTGTAGCAACAATGGTAAATGTCTTATGTAATCACATTCGGACTCTTATTTCAGATAGTAGCTTCTTAGCACCTCAGTCTTCTTCGTCAGAAGCCTGAGGTGAGTTACTTTAGCACCCAACTAATAACCTTATGTATCTAACTCCTACATAGTTCCTTCCCCTTAGTCTTGCAACAAAATCTTCCAGTGCCCTCTGGACGCAACCGACCTCTGCTATGTTTGGCATAGTCTCTTCAATGGGAGTGGAGATGGCATGCATCATGTCAAGTTACATCTCGCCAATGTTTCTCAAGATGCATATTTGTTTTCCCCAGCCAACATCATGAGAGCATGGCTATCTACAAAGAGGCATTATCCACTTTTGGGGGCCACTCTGCAAGGCCACAATGCACCTCTCCGTCTCAAGGAGCCAACAAATTCTAAAGCGGATGCCAGTATGAGCGATGGTGGTGACAATGACACTGGATTTGCGTCACAACCCCACTTTGTTGTGCAGGAACACAATCTCTCTGCCCTCCGTCCAGGTGAAATTGTCTTTGGAAAAGTGGCAGGTCCAGAGGAGGCACGACAGTGGGCAGACTCAATTTTCAATGGTCCATGTCTGCTTTCCAAGGATATGCTGATCAAGTTTCACATATTTCGTGAGACCAACTCTAACCGAACGGGTGTCATCCACTTGGTGATGTCAGTTGCACATTGTGTGGCAGACAGACTGGCGGTCGAGGCGTTTCTACGGTGTCTCTTCAATACTCTTGCAAGAGGTGGAAGTTCAGACTCGGAGCCCACTCAGCTTCCATTGGAAGACAGGTTGGCGATGGAAATCCCCTTGGTGGAGTTTGAACCTGTGCATCTATGTTCACTCAGTCCGCCAGTACAACGATGGTGAAGGGTAGCTGGGGCCGTAATATCCCGATTGAGGTGGTCAAAGCTACAGGCAAGTATTATTTTTATTTTATTCTGCAAGTGCTTTCTTGCTCGGAACACTGACGAAGCTTCGGCCATTAATGTAGGGTGGGCATACGCTTCCGTGGCATCTAATGCGTTCGACACCGCATGTTGCCGCACGACACAGTCATGCCATTACCTCGCTCACACAAACACAAAGTACCGTTGTCCTTGCCAATTGTCGTCTGCACAACATCACGTTTGGAAACACTTTCTACGTACTCGCACAGGTGGCTATGACTCGGGTCCTCTATCGACGCTACTTGCGCGGCGAGATCTCTGAAGAGGAGTGGACATATCGAAAGAGACAGCCGCACATCACAGCAGGTCCGATCAATTTACGACCGCGTCTTGACAAGACGTGGTATGACAGAGGTGGTGGAGGCGAGGTGCTGTCACTCGTTGGGTTGTTCTGTTACCAACTCCCATTCATGCCACTGGGTGCAGCGATGGAAAAATATCCGCGCCGTGAAGATAACCAGGAATACAATCTATCGGACGGTGCACCCCCATTCTCGGACCTGCTTACATTCAACCGGTTCTTGCATCGTACTAGGTTGATCACGAAGCAAGCGACGGCGCTTCTCAATCATCCCTTGTTTTTCGAGATAATGCTTGGAGGGAGCCAGATCCACGTTACTCGTGCCAGGTTCGATACTCTCCAGTGGATGAAACACGTCGATGCTGGAGATGGCAGTAGCGTGAAGAGAGAGGAGGATGAAGTACTGCCAGTCGCAGACATGCCGATGGTCGCCGCTCATAGGGGGTCCAGCGTTGGCAATGTGCGTCTTAGATCCTTCGTTAATCATACGTCCTTCCTCAATCTCACCTATATTCTGTCGTTAGATTGACTTGATCGCCCCATCTGAATACCCGTTACCACCTACCCACCCACTCTCACCGTACTCTCCTGTTCCACATCCTTTGAAAGCCGGCTATGTTACCCCTCCCTCGTCACCTTTGCCCGGCCCCCCCTCTACCGCTGAGGCGGACCTCACCCCGAAGATCATTGTCGATGACATTAGGGCCCAGGTCCACGTGTGCCCTGCGGAAATCTTGCTTGGTTCTTCGAGCTCGGGTGGGCGGCTGAGCGTGTTTGTCTATTACGACAGCAACGTGTTCGAAGAAGGCGTTGTGAGAGAATGGCTGGGCGAAATTAGAGGGGCAGTGCTGTGGTACCTTGGACGTACGCATACTCCGATGGGTCATGCCTTGCAGAGCTATGGCGGTGGTGATGGTGGACGAAGTGGGCTTGGGGAAGGCATGCGAGCCAAGTTGTGAGATTGTGGTTCAAGTTTGTAATATTGGTTCGGCCCTCGTCGGGTCACAACTTGTTTGCACAAACGGTAATTCATGTTATAGGTCAATGATGTCTACTTCCGAAGCCTACTGATTCTAGGATCTCACAGAATATCGATCCCATTACACGGCGCTCGGCGATAGTTCGGCCCAGCTTGAAGTGACAACGTAACCCGAACTTCTCTTTATGCCGGTGGTGACGATAGAATGCTGCAAACTTGCCGGCCGCGGAGCGCTGACGCCCTATACCGTTGGCTCGCGAGTTTCCGGAACGGTGACTGTGAAGGCTTCTATTCGCAGATTGGACCATGGCATGAATTAATACTTAGGTGAGATCCTGGTTCTTTACCCTTGGGTCGGGGCGAACGCGCTCAAACTATTTAGTTGAGCCCTCAACGGTCGCGGGGGCTCCCAAGCCTGCCATTCTACCTCAGTCATGCCTGGTTGGACGTTGGTAGACACCCATCCGACCCAAGGGCGCATCTTCCAACGCCCTCTGAGCACGGATGAACTCACATTTCTCTGGGAGGGCCTCTTAAACGGGTCAACAGACAGCATACACCATTATGAGCTCCATCTCGTAAACGGTTCCCAAGACGCACGCTTGTTTTCTGCAGCCAACATCTCGGGGGCGTGGCTATCCGCAAAGAGACGCTACCCACTCGTCGGGGCCACCCTACGAGGCTATAATGCCCCGTTCCGTCTCAAGGAAGCTACAGATGTGAATGCAGAGGGCGGTGAAGACGGTAGGGGTGACACCGGTACAGGGTTCGTGACGCAACCTCACTTTGTCGTTCGGGAACAAGACCTGTCTATTCTCCGCCTGCGCGAGATTGTTTATGGAGAAGTGGCTGATGCGGAAGAAGCACAGCGGCAGGTAGCTGCGATCTTCAATGGTTCACGTTCGCTTTCAGAGGACCTGCTGGTGCAGCTCTACGTTTTTCGCGAGACCGACCCCGAGAGGACAGACATCATACACTTGATGCCACTTATCGCGCATTGCGTAGCGGACAGGCTGGCGAACGATGTGCTCGTGCGGTGTTTCTTGGACACTCTTGCGAGAGGTGGAAGTTCAGACTCAGAGCCCGCCCAAGCTCCATTAG
>JBBPKS010000048.1:0-28067 GCA_038089355.1 Pulveroboletus ridleyi | reverse complement strand
CATTGTATGACTGGTGGTGGTACTTTGGCTATGGGATGTTGCCATCCCTTGCCTCACTGGGCTGCTTGCCTCACTATGGGATGTGAGGTCCACCTTGATGGGTACTGGGCTTATCACCCAGTTGGATGTCCCATTGTCATCTGCAAATCTTCATTGCAATTATTCCAGCATCACAGCATTATGCTGCCTGGGATTTATCCTGTGATTGTGGAACCCCTCGAGTCCCATGTTGTACCTTAACCATTGATGTTGCACTTCCATGAGAAACTCATTGATGGTGGCGAGGGCCATTCTGGGATCAATGGGTACATCTCCCTTGGATTTGTCCCTCAGCAGGGGTGACATGCCCCCCATGTAGGCCCATATGATTGGGCTCTTGGCCCTTGGGCCTGGTGACACCTCTAGCGAGGTCAATGAGCAGTTGACATTCTCAGGCTGTGGGGTCAATGGGCTCATGAGGGCAGGGTCAGCTTCTGCTGCCCTTCCTCTGCTGTCCTTGGTGCTGCTCAGTGTCTGGGAAGTCTGTGCCTCCTCTGCTATTGCAGTGCTAGGCCTGGGTTCTGTGTTCAGTCCCAGTGTCTGGCCTATTGTTGGGGTTTTTACCCCCTTTTTGATGACCTTGGGATCCCTTGGGTTTTCCTCGGGAGTCCTGGGCAGTTGTGAGCTACCCATTGAGGGGTTTTCCCCTTGTCCTGACGATCTGGTCACTGTTAACTTCACTTGGCTGCAGGTCACTGTGCGACTCATCATGAATACATGTTTTTGCACTTCAAAAAATTTGTAAGGTTGTTGTATTGGGTGCTCTGCACCCTATCCTCAATCCTTACTCACACTAATAAAGTGTACTAAGTAGTATTCACCAATGAGTAACATAGGAGTAATATGAGGATTGGTCCATCACCAGGATAGGCCTCTCCTTTTTATTTAAATACCATGCATGTGATTACCTCATATCACATGTGCTCATAAGTATGCAATCAGGGGTTATTACCCCATTTAGTATCTATAGGGGCTACTGCCCCTTACACAGAGTTTGAAGTGGACCACAAGTTGCATCTCATATAACATGGCCTTGTCTTCTAACCATAATCTAACCACATTGCACCCCACTATCCAATATACCTGCCCCTACCTCCCTCAATAATGAAATCATGGCCCTTGCAGCTCAACTCCAAGATATGCAATGCTGACATGAGGAGAAAAGGGTTATGGAGGAACATTGTGCCAGAGAAGAGGTAGAGCAGATCACACATGAGGAGCACAAATGCAAGGAGGAAGCCAAGTGACTTGAGTGTGAGCATGAAGAGCACAAGAGGGCTGCAGAGGAGTGAGCCAGGGTGATCTGGGGAGAACATCTCAAGAAGGTGAGAGAGAAGCAGGAGGAGGCCCATGCAAAGGAGAAGGGGAAGGCAAGGGTGACAGGGCAGAACCAGGTGCATGGCCCATTCATCAGATGTCGAATGAAGCTAATGGAGGTCCACAGGATGAGGCCATTGAATTCCCAAGTGAGGAAGAAGAGGGTCTATTGACCTTGAGTTGGGCCCTGAAATGTGATCACAAGGACATAGACCTGGGGTGGGTGCCCTGCATGCAGTGCATGCAGTGAGGTGAGAGGTGTGAGCCCTTACAACAGGGGTCAAAGGGTTGGTCATGCCATACCTGTGCACGAGATCACCTCATCTGCAAGCAATGAGAAGTCCTGAAGGAGGATGAGGGGGTGGCTGAGGAGGAAAAGAAAGACTGCCTGGTGCCTCAAAAGGAGGCCCAGGTGGAGGTGGTAGTCCTGGCCCCTCCCTATCCCATTCCAGGCACCCTTGTGGCCCCTCTCACAAAGGCCACAGGGTTGCTTGGTCTCATCACTGGAGGCTTCGTGCCCCTGCAAGAGGAAGTGGCCAGGATTCCACAATCTCATACTTGGGTTCTCTGTCAACCTCAATCAGAGGTGGTGGAGGTTAGACATGGTTCAGAATGGAGTTCAGAGTACAGGGTTCTAACTGTGAGACATGGAAAACTGGGTTGTAAGGTAAATGAGTGTGAACCAGGCTTAGCAATGATAGTAAAAGGTTCTAAGTATTTTTCAGAGAGTTTCTTGGAGGATCTAGTAGATCGAAGGTATTTTGCTTTGAGGTATACATGATTTCCAATAACAAAGTTCAGAGCCAGAGATCGTCTCATATCTGCTGGTCCTTAATAACATTTTTACACTTCCAGCATCTCTGATTGGAGGAATTCATGGAGTTGGTCCAAATCCATGATGTAAGACTGGGCTGTGGAGGAGATGAGGGTGATATCAGAGTGGATGGAGAGATTCAGATGGTAGCCCTTGTTAGCAAAGAAGGAAGATATGCTGGTGGTAGCACTGGGCACATTGTTGTAGGAGAATTCCACGAGCAGAAGGGAATGAGGGTCAGGAGGAGACTAGTGTGATATTCATACTAAGGTACAAGGACAGAATACAGAGGACTTATATACTAAAGTCTGATCAGAGTTTGGGTGGAAGAATAGAGGAACATATGGTAAGGTACCTCAGATAAAAGGAAAGCATGTGGAGACAGAGAACATATGTAGGAGGAGGCATATGGTGTGGCAAAGAGTCTATAGTAAGAATAAAGGGTTGAGGAAGGAATGAAGGGTTGAGGAAAAACAAGGGGAGTACTAAATATGGCAACTATGAAAGTCTGGGTACAGAGGTACAAAGTCCAGGTTACGGAGTACTGGAAATGGAGTGAGCAGTTTGGAGAATGGGGTTCAGAGCAGAGATGTCACAGGTGTTCCATGAAACTGGTAACCTCAAACCACAGAGGTTATACCCTAGTATACTTTGGGCAAGAAGCAACTTTATCCTTATTTAATATGCCAGATGAGCATGTGTGCAACCTGTTTGGGTGATATGCCCCATTCCATCACATGGAAATGATATGCTGTGTCCCTTATGCCTGGGTCTGGCAGCTGTTACCAAACAGACTTTGTTTTGTTCTTGATCCTAGATTTCTGATGGGAACTATGCACCTGATCTCAATATTTTTGCTGACAAGATGGCACATTCTTCCAAGGGCAGTGTAGATAGCTTTGACAAAGTGTTATGAACTGATAATGGCAGCACCACTAGCCTTGGCTTTACAGGCTTCTATGAGCCTGGGAAGAAAATAGGAGAGCAAGCTCATATGCACTTAGTCACTCAAGGTGTTACCTGAGAATAACAGGTGGTCAAAGCTGGGGATGCCAGCTGAGACACCTGGGTTTATATAGTACAGAGGAATACACACAGACCATAGGGTTTGTGAAATAAATTACTATACATGGGTGGACTATAGTACACAATCATGAGAGAGTTCTCACCAGGGATGATGGTGATTAAAAGGGTGCATAGGCCATGAGGTATGATGTCATATGATGTCATGGCCTAGACTGAGTCATGTGACCAGTCATGTGACTAGAAAAAAAAGGGGACTGGAGGTGGTGGTACATAACACAGATGAGAGGGCATGATGGAGTGGACCTCCTGGGTGCTGTAAGGATGGGGAAGGGCCCCTATCATTGTCCTGTGATAAGGAGTGCTGAAAGGGGAGCCCTGCTCCTCCCTGGGAGGAAGAACATTGCAAGACATGATCTCATGATTTATTGATCTCGTCAAGCATTCTGACATAAGTTGGGAGGATGCAGAGAAGCTATTGAGTGGTGATTGGAGTCTCTCCAACAGTGAGCACCCCTTGTATGGCAAAAATTGCTCCAGCCTTTAAGATCTCAGTTTTTCAGTATTGATCAATAACATTGATAGCTCTCTAGGTGGAAACAGCATCCTCTAATCCATCATCCACTCCTGAAGAGATGGTTTGTGATGATGTGCCAGCATGGTTTGACATAAGAGCAGCTGATGGGAGTGAAATGACTATAAATTCCATGAAAAACCAATAGCCATGTAATGAGACAGTAAAAACACTACAACTATGAGAAGAGGATATCACACACCTGGAGGAAAAGCCCTTGGACAGGAGACTCTCCTTACATCTTTTCAGGTGGCAACAGAAAGAATAGGAGGTGGTGAGAATGACATGCTGATGAAGGCAAGGCATCCATAGGGCAGTGACCTTAGCCAATAACCTAATTAAACAGGACCCTAGTTTTATATTGTATATGCTAACCTAATTATTTTTCATCACTCCTTTTTTCTTTTAGTCACATGACAAAATCATATGCCTATAGTCCAGACCCATGATATGTATCTGACAATCTAAATAAAGAAATGGTATCATTTGTCTAATAAGAGGAAACTACACAATATCACCTACTTCTATTATGGTAAGAAAGGTAATATGGCTAACTAGTGTGTCAAGCAATCATAAAAAGGAACCAAAATAAGTGTTTAATGAGAATAAACCTAAATAGATGAAGTAAGAGTCTAGACTTATTATGTGACTGAAAGGTTTTGAAGAATGGGTTTTTTTGTGAATATGGCAGGAAAGGGAGGGTTAGGGGGGTAGAGCCCCCCAGAAAAAAAAAAAAAGGAATGAAAAAGAATAGTTGATGAGAAAGGAAATAGTATAGGGAAATGATAATAATGTTAGAAGGAATAAGAGTTGAGATGTTCTGGGAAGATAAGATTGAGAGAAAGAGGAGAGTGTGGTTGAGAAAGAGCTAATATAAGTGAAATAAAATGAAAAAGGAAAGTTAATTAGATTGTTAGTTAGATTGATATGATGTTTAAATGTTTTAAGAGATGTGAATTGGACTGGAATTGTTTTATGTTGTAGATAGAAGTCTAGAGGGTTATCCAGAACTATAAAAGTGATATATCTGAGAATCTGAATATATCTTTGGGATATCCTTTTGTTTTTTTTGTTTTTTTAATTTTTTAAATCCATTTTCATCCATTTGGAGTATATTATCCCATCTAGGATATAATATTACTAGGTAGAGAGAGGCTCCTGATTCCCATTGTGTCCCTGTCTCACAAATATCTCAGTAGCAGATATAAGGTTCCCACTGGTCCTGTAATTCCCACTGACAGTTTTAAATGCAAAGACTTTGTTGGCAATCTCCTTTAGAAGTTACTGCTAGAAGGGGTCTACTAATTTTGCTATATGTAGTATTAACCCAAATTATCCAATGACAATCAAGTTTGGGCAGGATAGGGATATAGCAGAAAAAATTGGTAATATAAAGGGGAAAAGGAGAATATGTCAGTATACATATGTATGGGCAGATTTCTGATTGCAAAGGGTGTGATGTATGCTTCTTTCCTATGCTCCCTACTGACTGACTTCCTATGACATTGTACGAGATACCTTTCCTTCAAATGACAGATTGAGATATGAACTTGGGTGAGTGATCAGGTCAGGTTGGCAGGTTGGTATGTGTTATGCAGGAGTGAAAACACTGAAGCCGAGCAACTAAAGGTCTGCCATAAGACCTTGTAAAAGGAAAGGAGCCATGGAGAGCACTTATCAGTCAAGATTTTAATCCAAGACACAAGTGGCCAAAGCTAGGGATACCAGTGATGGGCGCACCTCTTATATATGTGCAGCTACTGTGCATGGACCATGCCATGTGTTACATATGTGTATAGATAAGGTGTGAACTATTATTGTATGTAGATATGACATCCCATGAGTGTGGGAGGGTTCTATGAAAGGGAATGGAGATTTAAAAGGGAGTAGTAACCATGAGGCATGACATCATAGGTCTAGGCCCAAGTCATGTGACCAGTCATGTGACTGAAAGTGTGAGAAGGAAAAGTGAAAAATAATTAGGTCACTGTATATGATATAATAGTATGTGTGTTCTCAATATGTAGAGTTTTCTTGAAATTCTGTTTTTCCGATTTTATTTGAGTGCCTGATTAATATGTATGAAACAATATATCACTGAGAGACTGCCTGAAGTGTTCAGTGGCATTGATATAGTTTAGTAAATGTGAAACTGTCTAGGGATCAGTTGAGAAGAATGTATGGGGTATTCATTGCACAGTGATGGAGCTATTACCCAAGTTGGGATTTTTAACATTGGTGAAGTGAGCATTGAAGAAAAAAGTATTTGATGTCTTTGGTACCTGGGCATTCTGTTATATCATATAAGCTGACCTAATTATTTTTCATCTTCTCCTTTTTCTTTTCTAATCATGTGACCAGATCATGTGCCCATGGTCCAGACCTATGATGTCATATGATATTATGCCTCATGGTTAACACCCCCTTTTAATTACCATCACTACTCTTCTATATCACAGAACTCTCTCACACCTATCAGATATCACTTACCATTTGTAGTAATTATTCACACCTTATTGTAGCAACCCTGTAGGCACAGCATCATCTGTGCACAGTAGTACTTCATATATAAAGGGTGTGTCCTCAGCTGGTACCCCTAGCTTTGGCCACTTGTTCCTTGAGTTAAAACTTTGGATGATATATAAGTGCTCTCCTCAGCTCTCATCTTTTCTGTGAGGCTTTATTGTAAGCCTTAGTCACTCAGCTTCAGTGTTTGTGCATCTGCATAACCCATTCCACATTTTAGACAGTCAGGGCTTTTTGTGCAATATATTTTGTGGAAGTGAGAGTTGAGTATGCAGTATTTGGTATGGAGCCAGGTGTTACAATTTATTACTACATTTAATTTTCCCTTGGACTTAATTCCCTCCTTGCTTAGTTCTCTTTATGCTAAGCTTTTAGTTCCACTTTTTATTCTCTTGTATTTTTTCTTATTTATTGCTCCTCTTTTGCCATCAGCTTGCTGATTCAAAAATCAATCAGCCTACTGTTCTTTTACATTCTTTTGGTTTCTATACAATTACAATTACTCAGCATCCCTTCATTTTCATATATAAACCCACCAAGTAGCACTAGATGTCTTCAGTTTAGACCTATTTGACATATAAACATCTTCTTCCTATTCTTGTTTCTTCAATCTATACTTGAGTAAGTGCTTTAGCTTGTACCTGTATCCCATTCCAATAACAAGAGATTGTTCTTGTTTCACCTGCTTCACTGGGGAGTCCCTCACCTAGTTCCCACTAGAATGAATTCTTGACCTTGCCACTTGCAAAGTACCCCCTTGTTTTAGTCCCCTAGACCTTTAGCCAAGTCTATGCTTGACCCTTTGGGATCAAGCATAATGTCAGATGAGAGTACATAGGCCATAAGGTGTGATGTCATATGACATCATAGTCTAGACCCAGTCACATGACTAGTCATGTGATAAATGAAGTGGTGAGGAAGTGAAGAAAGAAGGGGATCAGAAGGTGATTTGGAACATTACCCCCCTTTGCTATGATTAAAGTTCCAGATGAGTTATCACAAATGGTGTACCAGCTTTGGGTCTAATATATAGTAAAAAGGCAGTTCATTAAGAGAGAGACCATGCATAGGATGAGAAGTGGAAGATGAGGAATGGTAAAAGATATCAATTGTGTCATATGCATTGTTCAAATGGGAAGCTGGTTCCCATGTGTCATTGGTTTTCTCATAACCTTTCCACTAGCCCCCCAATGGATGAAGTCCTTGGGAAGAAGTTGAATTTTGGCAAGAACACCTCTTTTCTCTCCTGAGAGACCATCCACTCTACAACAAGACTTGCCACCAGTGCCATTGCCTCAGACACTGGTGGGTGAATTGTTTATTTTATGTCTGCCCAACCTGCAAGATCAGAAATCCTGGGCACACTCAGTATAAATGTTCTGAACAGGTCACTTTTCATACAGTGAGCAACAAAACCGACCCAATGTTTGTATTATTTTGATTGTTGAGCTAATATCTAGAGAACTACTAAATGAAGACCCCTAAACCTTACCCTTGGTAGAAAGCCCTGATAAAGGGCTTTCCAAACATATATACCATTGCTTAGCTAATCCTTGCTATCTCAGGAGATATTCCCATATTAAACAGATGTACTCATTGGGTCAGTTTTATTACTGATATCAAGGATATATAAATTAGTATGAAGTATATCCTCCCTTGGCCTGAATAACCTCTCTAATTCTTCTAGGCATACTTTCAACCAACTCCTGACATTGGGCAGCCCTGATCTTGTACCATTCCATCTTTATATGCTCCCAAAGTTCTAATATTCCCTTGGGTGATTCAGGATACTCTGCTAGCCTTCTTTTGAGGATAAATCACAGATGTTCTATAGGATTAAGGTCTGGGGACTGAGCAGGCCACACCATGACCTCATATCCATGATCATCAAACCACTTCTTGGCTTCCTGCTTGTGTTCTTGGGATCATTATCCTGCTGGAAAATGATATTATCTGGAGTTTTCTCATAATCCTCCAGAGTTTCCTGAAGTTCATCCTCCAAAGTCTGCGCATAAAGGTCAGCATCCATCTTACCATCAATTTTACATGCCACCCCAACCCCTTCCCAGGTCATGCAGCTCCATATCATCACTGATCCTCCTTCAAACTTGACTGTTTCCTCTACAAGCCTATCACTTAGGCCCTCTCCTGCCTTTTTCCAAGCCCACTTTCTACCATCTGACCCAATATGATCAATTTTGGTCTCATCTGACCATATAACATGTTTCCAGTCATCCACAGTCCAGTGCTGATGACTTTTAGCAAAGTTCAATCTTGCTCTTTTATGATGTTGGGAAAGAAGTGGGTGTTTTTGTTTCACCACAGCCTTCATACCAGCTTTTTTGAGACAATAGCAAACAGTCTGGGGAGATATAGAGTGGTTTTTGACATCCTGAAGTGCTTTGGTAACCTGGACAGCATTTTCAGCCTTTCCAGTTCCAATAAGATGGTGCTGATGAGTCAGTCAGAGAGTCATCTGCAGTGCCATCTGAATCATCTATCAATAAAATCATGTCAACACTGGTGATAAGGTAGAAGGTGGCTTATGCTTTGATTTTTTTTCCACTTGCTCAGAGTTGACTTCCTTCCCTTTTCTCTTTCAGATTCCACCACTCTGCTTGCCTCTGGTGATGGTATCATTCTTGATCTTGATAATTTTGCTATTGACCCAGTTGCCAGTTTCATCTGTGTTGTTCCAAACCCACCCTGGATAATCTAGACTGCACATGTTATTCATCTTCAGCATGCTCCATGAAATGTTTGTAGATGATGGTGTAGATATAGTCTTTTGCAAATGCACTAGCCTTACCCCATTGTTTTTGGGCATTCTTGTTCATTACAAGGTCCTTCCAAGCACTCTTGATCTTCTTGTGCAATGATTTGAGTATGAGATCATTGTTCCCTTATTATCCTCAAGGTAGGCCAGCTTTTGGTGAGGGTTTGTCACTGCATTAGAGCTGGTGATCCACTGAGTGAATGTGTCCTGGCACCAAAATCATACATTTGGGTAATTTTCTTGTATCTTGGTAACTGGTGTGAGAGTTGCCACATCTCCCCAAGCCGAGATCTAAAGGAACACTGAATGTCAGTGACTTAATGGAACAAAAAAGATACAATACTTAATTAGCTAGGTCACACTCTGCAGTCACTTTTAGTAGCTCCCTTTCAAGTGCACCACACCATTCCTTGTACATGGACAATTCTTGTTACATCATACATGTGCTCTAAATGTTGTGAATGAATTGGCATGTTCACCAAGAACTGAACAAACCCATTGGCCAGACAACCAAATGACAACCAAAAGAAAGGAGCTGATAATGGAGCTATCTAGCAGAAGAAAGAAGGAAGCCCATATTGAGGGCAAGCTGGAGCAGGAACTGTTAGAGCCCTATGAGGGACAAGGGAGGAATCCCTTAGCAGACAATGAGAGCCAAACTGACAAGTGGCTAAACCTGGGGTTCTGTTAAGTCTGGTCGGAGTTCTGAAAGTGAGTATGAAGTCCATCAGTGTTGTGAACGACTCGCCGCGTTCACCGGGGAACCGAACCTAACCGTCGGCTGGACCAAACCATAACCCTAAGAGAGAGAAAGCTGATGACGGAGCTACCCGGCAGAAGGAAGGAATGCCCGTATCGTGGGCTAGCCGGAGCAGGAACCGTCGTAGAGCCTTCATGAGGGACGAGGGACGAGGCCCGAAGGCCAAGCCCTTAGCAGACAGAGGAGGAGCCAATTGACAAGTGGCTAAAGCTGGGGTTCCCGGCTTTAGGCCACTGGCCTTATATATTGCCTGGGTCTGCGCACAGACCAAGCAGTACACTACTATACATGGTAACGAACGTAACTACGGTAAGCGTAATGAAGGAATGGAAGGACGGGGATTAAAGAGGTCAGGCTGCAAGGAGGCGAGCCCTGAGCTCTGATCGTAGTCCTAGGAGTTGGGACCAGAGATCCGAGGATCGGGATCGGAGATCCAATATATACTAATGGATACATGGGGGAGATTAGATCGGATCGGGAGATCTAGGAGGTGGCAGGATTGCCGTGGAGATCCGATGGAGATTGAGGGTCTAGGGTAGTCTAGGGTTTGCCAGGCGACAACCTTGAGGCATGAGGTCATAGGCTAGACTCATCAGGTGACGGATGATGTCATAGCACGTGACTGGTCATGTGATCGGCCTCGTGGAGGTCACGTGACGTAACGAACGTGAGGTGAAGGAGAGTGAAGAGAAAGGAGTGTGGAAATAAAGTTAGGTGCAAGGGGATTCGTAACAATCAGAGGATGAACAGAGAACGGGACAGAGACAGGATACCTAGGAGGACATTGGTGCTGGACTTATGTGTCATGCCCTTGCTAAGATTCAGTGCTCATATTTCATAGGAAGGGAGGAGAGAGTGGGAGAGTGGGAGAAGGAGACCGAATGAGGGTTAGAAGGTGACTAGTGTGATATTTGTACTAAGATACAAGGATGGAGTACAGAGGGTTTATATATGAAAGTCCAATCGGAGTTCAGATGGAAGAATGGAGGAGCATATGGTAAGGTATATCAAGTAAAAGGAAATCATATGGAAACAGAGAACATACGTAGAGGGAGGCATATGGTGTGACAAAGGGTCTATGGTAAGAATGAAGGGACAAGAAAAGAATGAAGGGTTGAGAGAGAACAAGGGGAATACTAAATATGGTAACTACAGAAGTCCAAAAGAAAGGGAAGAAGTCTGGGTACAGAGGTATGAAGTTCGGGTTACAGAGCACTGGAGAGAGGATAAGAGGTTTGGAGGACAGAGTTCAGAGTGGATATGACAGGTTCCTAGCTTTAGGCCACTGGCCTTATATATTGCCTGGGTCCACACACAGACCAAGCTGTACACTACTATACATGGTAAGGACTGTGGGAAGGTAAGCTAATAATATGGTAATGACTGTGAGAAGAGAATGGAAGCATGGACAGAGATTAGATACTGCAGGCTGCAATGAGGTGAGCCCTGAGATCTGATCATAATCCATAGAGATATGTAGGATCAGAGATCCAAGGATTGGGATTGAGATCCTATATACTAATGGATACAGAGGGAGATTAGATTGGATCAGGAGATCTAGGAAATGGCATGGGAATGCTATGAAGATCTGATGAAGATAAGGTTTAATATAGTCTAACACATAGGATCCTTGAGGTGTGATATCATTAATGATGTCAGAGTCTGGACTCATCAGGCGACTGGTCATGTAATCAGCCTTGTGAGGGTCATATGACTTAAGAAGCAGAATGTGGAAGGAATGTTGGGTCAGGAGTGTGAGAGAAATAGTTAGGTGCAAGGAAATTTATAACACTAAATAGATCCAGGACCCAGTTAGAGAGCTGTGCACCATGTAAAACTCACCTGACTGTTGTACATATTTGGCTATGGGAAAGATGGTGTTATGTGAAAATAGGACTCTGTATCTCAGCTAGAGAACTGTCTCCCTAACATATCACTTGGGGGATTAAATGAACCAAAGTCAAAGTAAGTTCCTGAGAGGCCTGAGTTCATTGTAATACTGCAGTTAGAGGAAAAGATATGAAGACAAAAGTGAGGATGAATGGAAATGCAAACTATTATGCACCACTTCAGCCCCTTTCTTTTCTCATCACATGACTGGTCATATAACAGGGCCTAGACCATGACATCAGACCTCATGGATCACACACCCTTTTATTTACCATTACCACTGCTTCCATTTCACAGAACTCTCTCATGAGCATGTACATTAGTCTTACCATGTATAGTAGTTTATCCCATGAACCCTATAGTCTGTGCGCAGTTCCTTGCACTATATAAACCCAGGTGTCTTAGCTGGCATCCCCAGCTTTGACCACCTATTATCCTTGGCTAATAACCTTGGGTGATTGAGTGAGCTTGAGCCCATCCTTCCATATTCTCCTTGCCAGACTCATAGAATCCTGCAAGGCTGAAGCCAGTGGTGTTTCTCCTCAGAGTTTGCAACACAAACAACACATCTACATAGGAGTAACTCTGATTTGGTGTATTCCATGCTGTAAGTAACTGATTCAAGATCTTAACATTATCCAAATAACTAATATGTTACCAACATCTAAGCCAATTCAAAAAGCCCTGGTAGTCAATATGTCTGTTGATTTTATTATCCTTGACATCAATATACCTTTCCACTGGGCATGCAACAGCTAGGAAAAAAAGTGAGTTTTTTTCTTTGAAACACCCTTTCACAATCTGAGCAACCCTTAGCAAATTGTTATTTGTGTCCAACATAACCCTATTGAGAAAGTGAATGTGTAAGTCCAGCTAGATATTTCCTATATAGCTCATGTTAGTTACAATTTATCCAGCCAAACTCAAATGGATCAAGTTGTTCCCAACATTGACATGTGCGTATACTTTATTTGACTCAGTGGCTACACTCCCCAGGTGAAACACTGACTTATTTATATACCAGAGCTATTCAAGCTGTGGATGCAGTCATGGCCATTGGCCCATAGAAAGAAGTTGTCATCAAACTCAAGTATGATGATGAGCTCATGGCAGATAAAGTTCCTTACAAGGCTCTGGATGATTCCCAGAGTTTTACAAGGTATTATTTTAATATTCTTGCTTTTTGTTCTATTTGCTCATAGACATAGTTGTCCCATAATATGGCAGATATCAAGCATGAAAGCACTACAAGGCAAGCAAAGTTTTCTGCACACGTTGAGGAACACGTAGTAAAATGAAACAGAGTGGTTTAGTAGAATACATTATACTATCCTTTTAGTGTTCTCCAATGTACAAAACTTGATGACTGTGTACTGGATCAAACAAGTGACTGACTTGATTATATCATGAGATAATAACATGACAGTAAATGATGGCTAAAACTACTATGCATCAATACCCTCATTATTATCCTCAGATAGACCATATAATACACTGAGATCTGGAACATTCAAACCTAGCTTCTCTAGCATAAAAAAATTTCTCTGCTGTACCTGCTTGTCTAATTTCAGGACATTTTAACCTTCTACCTAGGTTTCTATGCACCTATTCAAACTGTAACCCCACCAATGCCATCCTGTGCCCAAGTCATGAAGATCAGTTCCAGTCCAGAATGTAGGAATATGCTTAGTACAGGATGGAGTCTGTGACTGAGATAAGAACATGGCAGAAACAGTCTTATCTACCACCACATTATGTAAGTATTATGTAATGCATGTCTGAGTCTGTTTGCCTATAGTAGATGGAAAGTAATAACAACATAGAAGTCCTTCAATTGGACATTATACATGCAGCTCCAAAGATTAAGTTGGAAGATATCCCAAAAACATCAAAACTGTTACCAAATTGGAGATTGAAGGCTGGCAACCCTATCTATGGATTTGAGCATCCATGGTAGGTGACTGACAGGCTATCAAGAATTGGCATCAAGGTTCTACTTTTTGGAGTTATTCCAGAAGGCAGACAATTTCTTCCAGATATTTACACTCATTTATTTATTTTTACAAATTAACACAATGCAAGGATCACTGACCAATAGACCAGTCTCTTTTGGACAAAGCCTATAACTCTTGGCTGGATATTCTGGAGGCTGGTATTCTGGCAAAGCTTGAGAAAAACATTGCTGAGATCAAACAGGCCTACAGAATGATGATAGAGTCCAGGGTAGATATGATTCAGTTAAAGAAGATGCTTAGGAAGCATTAATGATATATTTTTATTCTGTAATGCAAACAGTATTTGGGTAGAAAAAATGGTTGTAATAAGATTTTTGGTAAACATAGTTTGGGTGCAAAAAGTGAAATGAATCCTGGAAACAAGTACTCAGTAAGGGATAATGGGAAGCAAATTGCTTTTAAAACACCTGTTCATGTTCTAAAACACAATTTAATATAATAAATACATCTTATTTCAGTTCCCATGTATTATACTTCATGTAATTGTAACAGGCAACATTCATGTGTTCATGAACATTGTTCCTCGTGTAGTAGGTAAGGACACCTTGCTCCCCTTCAAATGACCAACTCCATGCTCTGGCATCTGTTCTGAGAAGGCTATTGGCATTCCATGATTACACCAAAGCTGATGCTTGATTGTGAGAATGATAAAATCTAGTTTAGTATAGTTACTGACCAAGACCAGAAGATCAAACCACTGAGGCCTACCATTAATATCAGTATGAAATGGACTGGCTCAGTTGACCATAATAGACATGATGTTGTAAACCAAGGACCAAATAAGAAATATATCCTTTAGGTCAGGGTTCTCCTGTGCAGCTACCCAGTTGCCAAGCCCTGCTAATACCTCTAGACCAATTTGATACATCTTGAGTGCATAATAGCTAATGATACCAAGAGATGGGCTACATGCTCTTGCATAGCAAGCAGCCATTTCCAAGCTTCACATTCACCTTGAGCAATGCCAAGACTTTGGGTGGCCTGTTCGGCCCCAGTAACTGATGAAGATAAAATAGATAAATCAAGGAAAAATGAAGTAAATATGAACATTTATACCAAGTTGAAATCAGGTTGGAAATAAATTGATTGATCCTCAAAGCTTCACTGTTGGATGAAAGTAGGCTGGAGAGATTCTCCAGTACTGGGCTGAATTGCCTGTCAAGCTGCAAGACAGAGGTCCAGAGAGTATTAGCAGCTGTTCCCAAATATATTCCTTGGTTAATACATTAGTAAGATAGTTGGGATACTCTGGAATATGACCATCTGATTTAGCCAGCTGATCACACTCAGTAAGTACCAAAGTAGAACATAGCCTGATTAATCAGTGATCATAGCTGGTTCAGTGAGTTCTTTGTAATGGGGAGAATCTGCATCTAATGGCACAGCTGAAGATTTTTTCACCAAGCTGAATAATGTCAATATCACTGATGGTCACTAAAAGATATGAGTGAGGCCCTATTAAATGAAAATAACATACACTTATTTCAGTAGGCCCTTTCCATGACATTGACCATCATATTAGCCTCAAAGATAGTCTGGATTGAAATGCACAGATCTGTAATATTTTTTCCAGTCATATCATTGGTGAGGTGAAGAGTATCCTAAAACCTTGATACCATATACATAGCTAACTTGTCAGTATATAATATCCCCCAATGATGATGAATTCAAAAGAAGTTCATTGCAGAGAGGGAGATAAGATAATTTGAGAGGGTTGGAAAAACTTGGAGGAAAAGTAATTCTGGGAAATATGGATTTTTTCCATAGAAACTGATTGGTTGAATTTAGAGTCATTTGGCCCCAGCCTGAGCTGATTTTTTACTAGATGAGATATTTCTAACCTGCTCAGTTGCCTTGTACACATCAGTGTTGAGTTATTGCAGTGCTTGGTCTGTTTCTATGTATCAAGATAAATAGGGTAACCCCCACCTGGTCTGGCCATATGTATCAGAGTAAGTCACCCACCCTGCTCAGTCTGGTCATACATATCAGGGTGCATCACATCCATCCCACTCTGTATGTCAGACCACCCTGCTTGGTCTAACTGTATACACCAAGGTGGGTCACACAGTACACCCATTCCAGGCCCTGTTGTACCCATCAACCCATTTTATATTCACCCTTTCTAGGGTCATCTGTATACTATATGGATACATGTCAGATGGGCCTGACAGTGTCTTATGTGCCCCATATATCTTGGGCCCATCACAGTATCATCTGTATATGTCAGGTCTTTTGCAAGCAGGCTCACCATATGATATGGGCAAATGTGACTACATGGGCTCCCCACTTCTGACATCATTGCCAACAATTTGCACTTTTATGCCTTTCAAGACTGCATTGGAGCAGTTTATGGATCTCATATCCATATCTTTGTTCCTCAGGAGCATTATATGTATTTATATGTGTAACCACAAGAGCTTTCTTTCATAGAATTACTTGTTTGCCTGTAACTTTAGCATTCTATTCACATATTCCACCACTAGATGGGATAGGTCATGTTGTGATTCATTCATTGTACTCTTTTCCTTTCTTCTTTTGGAACTTGTCATTAACTTTTACCTCCTCACTGACATTGACCTGTATAACTCTGACACAAGGAAACATCATCAATGATGTCACATCTCAAGGATCCTATGTGTTAGACTATATTAAATCTTATTTTCATCAGATCTTCATGGCATTCCCATGCCACCTCCTAGATCTCTCAATCCAATCTAATCTCCACTCTGTATCCATATATTATTATCTCCATGGATCTAGATCCAGATCTCAGGGTTCACCTCAAGGTCAAGTCTTTATCTCCATCCATACTTCCTGGTCTGTGCTTGGACCCAGGCAATATATAATGCCAGTGGCCTAAAGCTGGGAACCCCAGGTTTAGCCACTTGTCAGTTTGGCTCTCACTGTCTGCTAAGGGATTCCTCCCTTGTCTCTCATAGGGCTCTGACAGTTCCTGCTCTAGCTTGCTCTCAATATGGGCTTCCTTCTTTCTTTTGCCAGGTAACTCCATTATTATCTTCTTTCCTTTGATTGTCATTTGGTTGTCTAGCCAATGGGTTTGTTCAGTTCTCAGTGAACTCACCAAGTCATTCACAACAAAATGGCTGCAAATCACCAGGATCAGTAAACTCTCAGATATCAATGCGTATATCTTGGAATGTATCCCTGAGCACTGTCACTGATAATCAGGTTCTTACCAACTTCCTCACTGCTGAATTACTGGATTCCCTTTGCCAACAGATCCTCTCTATGGATACCTTTCCAATCACCATTAATATATAGATAACACAAGAAAGCCAGAAAGCTGTCTACTTCATTATCCAGTGAGAGCAAGCCAATGCCTTCAAAAGCAGGAAAACTCATACTGTGTATTTCTGCCTTACTGTGTCTGCCACCACCTTTGCAAAAAATCCAGATGCAATGGACATTGATGTTATTAGAGTTAGGAAGTTAACTCCCAAAGAACATAAGTGTTGTTTATCTTCAGAGATTACTTAGACAGACATTATAGGTAACCAATGCTATCAGGTTCTACAATCATGAAATAATTGTAAAAAGTGCTGTACAAGATAATCAGATGAATGTGAATACTCTCACCCCTGCTTCACCTTGCATCTTGGAAGATGACATGCTAGATGTACATAGATGTTTTGGACAATGACACACCTATCTAATCACTGACCAATATTCTTTCTCCATTCTCTGTGCCTGATATTCCCATCACCTTCCAGCTCCAGTTTCTTTGTCTTCTCAGAATTGTTCAGTGTGAATGTGACTTCCAGGGTCAGCCCACTACTAGAATAACTATGGATATCTTAGCTTGAATCTGACACTGCTCAAACTCATTTGAGGAGGGAAAATGATATAGCAATCCAGATAGATCCCACTATTCTCTTATGTCAAAAACAACAACTCTGAACTTTTTCAGATACTTGGCTAAGATTTGTGAAGAGAGGACTGGCCAGCTGTTACCACAAAGAGACAAGTGATGAGGGTCAAGGATTTGTCCTAATGAAATGGCTAGGTGAAAGATTACCCATTGAAACAGATGGACCAAATATTGCTCCTTTGCTATTGGAATTGGACATAGGTGAAGAGCTAAAGCACTCACTCAAGTGTTATTATGCTTGATCCCAAGGTGTCAGGTAGAAACTTGGCTTAAGATCAAAGACACAAGTATCTGGTTGATAACTGTCACCAAAAATGAGAGATAAAGAAGCAAAGGTTTGCCTAGCAAATTGGTTAGGCAAGAGACTTCCCATTGGAGCAGGTGAGCCAAGAACAATCCCTTGTGATCAGGATGGGACACAAGTAAAGAGTAAAGACACACAATGAGAAAAAGAAGAGAATAAAAGGTGAATTGCCAAGTAGATCTAAGCTAGGGGACATGGTATATTAATGGTGATTTATATAAAAGAGAGGGCAAAGAGGTGCTGAGGAATCAGTCTAGCATAAAAAGAACTAGATGAGAAGTTGTAAGTCCAAAAGAGAAGAAGAAAAACATAGATAATAAATCATAACAAGTATTGAAAAAAGACACATAAAAAGAGAGAGACAAAAGTGTACATTGCCAAGTAGGTCTAAACTGAGGGACATGCTATATTACAAGGCAGTTTATATAGACAAGTGAGAAGGAGCTGAATAAGAATAAGTATATAGAAACTCAAGAAATCAGAAAGAACAATCAGTCAGATCAAGGAAACTATGAGTCTAGCATAAGAAGAATTAGACAAGGAGATAACAAGTCTAAAGAAGGAAAAGAATACAACATATGAATCATAACATCTATCTAACTCTGAAAAATTCTAACACCTTCTATGCAACTTCTATAACTTCAGATTTAGAAGTTACAAGGCCCTACAGATATCACTAGATTGAAGCTGGATGTGGTCAATGTCACTAATCACACAGCTGGGGTATATTAGGTACTTAGTTCATTTATCTTCTTTTGACTATGTCCCCTTTCTCAGTTGATTCCCTGAAGCCTTATTATAAATGTAGTGCAGCCATAGAGTCACTGCAATTACATAATCTCGGACCACCTTCGGACTACATATACTTGTGTCTGATACTACATCTGTTACCATCAGTTACCACATATAACTACAACAACTTTCTCCACCTATTGGGATATTGGGTGTCCTTTTGGACCATCCCTCTATTTCTTGTGCTAAAAACAACTACTACTTCCAGTTTCCACAATAGCTGCAGGTGGTGGGCTGTCATGGCAATGGGGTAGTCTTTGTTTATAGTATGGTCATAGAGCCACCGTGATTACATAATCTCGGACTGCTTACGGACTACTTGCACCGTCTTGGACTACAACAGTTACATTAATAACACTAGCAACTTTGTCCACCATCTAAGGTATTGAGTTTCTTATTGGACTCCCACTCCTCCTTTTCTTGCACTAACAGTCTTCTGGAGCATGCTTTGATTAGCATGATGAGCAGTGGGTGCCATTTCAGTTGTCATCAGCAGGTGCTAACAGCATTGTCTAGGACTTTCTCTCACTGTTAACATCGGGCAGGTCACCAGACCAGGTGTAGCAATGGCATCACTGGTTATGTCATCCTTGTTGCCAACGTTGTCAGGGGTGTGCTTGGCAAAGGCGACAGGCCTGTCAGACAGTGCCAAGACTGTCTTGGCATCATCTGCAACAGCGCACATGGTCAATAGAAATAGCCCTTTCTAATGCAAGCATATGAATCCCAGGCTACTGCCTAGATTCATACATGCTAATATATGCTCCCATAGCTTCCTTTCTCACTGGGCATAAGTAACTAGCAAGAACATATGCATCAGAGAAGCAGCGCGTTAATTTGCTGATGCTCACATTTCTTCCATTTAAGAAAATGTGCAACACAATTTTTCACTAAATACAATCACACATTTCTTTAAACCAAAGAAAAGTGTGATAGGAGACCCTGACCAATAACAAGAGAGATTTACGCGTTGTCGGAAGAAACATATAACATAAAACTCCGTCACACTAACCATAATCACACATTTCCTAAATTTCCTAATACAGAAGAAATGTGTGTTTCAACATAGTTGAGAATAACATACAACCGGGCTTTTCGTAAGTCATTCAATGTCTATCACGGACACCGTTTCATTCTCATATCACGTCCATTGACCCTGAGCACAATCTCTATGTCACCCTGTGCGGTCCAATCACGTCTCTCTTCCTGCTAGCTCGCCGATGGCTTTTATACCCGCCCTCCCCCCTGCTCACGTCTCTGCTATCTAACGATGTCTAGCAGAAGCAGCAGCAGCACAGACACGGACATTGACTCCCTCAGGTGTGTTCACACACGCATTTCTTCACTGTTTCTCACCTTCTTCACAAACAGAGACCAGCTCCCCGATGAGGGTGACCGCGATGCTCCTTTCGACGTCACCGATGTCCCTGCTGCGTTGCGTGCCATAGATGCGCCAGCCCAATGTGATGTCGAGGCTGCCATTTATGAGAATGACCCTGCTTATATGCAAACACATGACCACGTTGCCCTTTTTCGTGCAGAGCGCGTCACGTCTATCCCCCTTGACACACTCCGCCATCTCTGGCGCAAGCACGATTCTGCTGGTGCCATCCGCCTCCTTTCCAGGAGGCATCGTCTCCACATCGATGATCGTCACCGCATGAACATCAACAACCCCGATATCACTCCAGGTGTTGGTCCTCACTACCTTGACTATACGCTCTATGTCGGCGCACGCCGTGGCATTGATGCCCTCCTCCCCAATGTCCATATGGACCATACATGGCAGCTTCGCATTGATTTCTCTGCCCTTCACAAGCTCTGGCCGGACAGTGCTCGCTCTACGCGCCTTCCCTTTGACATCCACGGTCGAATGCTCCATATCGGCAGGCGCATGGAAGAGCATGCTTGGCTCGCCATGGTGCCCAACGAATGGCTTGTCCCACATCACCCTTTCAATGCAACTGGTGCATGGCCACGTCTCGACGCTCCCACCTCTGCCATGTCCACCAACCATGCACTCATGGTTGTCATGTTCATTGCCCATGCCCTCCATGCAATGCGCTTCCGAGATATCTCCTGCAGGGAACTGTATCCCCACCCACTCACCCATCGCAGCGTTAACGCTGCTACAGACATATTGTGAGTCAACAGTCCCCCTCCTTCGTATGTCCTTTCCCTTTCCTCATCCCTTCCTTCCCAGCAACAGGCCTGGCGAGAACCATCGTCAAATAGATCTCAGGTTGCACGATGCTCATGCCCTCCATCAGTACTTTCGTGACCACTGGGATGAGTGGGTCCGCTGTGCTCCCCCCACTTGGAAGCAAGACCGTTTCCTCCGCGACAACACCCCCATTGCCCTCGCCCTCTCCTATGGGCAGAATCAGCAAGTTTTCCATCCCGAGCCTTTCGCTGCTCAATGCGAGCCGGGTAACTGGCGCAGGGCCCACGACTACACTCATATCAAAATTTTCAGGTTTTCTCTTGCAACTCACCTCAAGTATGTACCCTCTCTCCAAGTTCTTTCTTGTTTTCTCATCTATTTTATTTTCTTGCAGTTTCATGAATGTACTTGAATGGGAAGACATTCCCCTACAGCACGTTGCCGACGCACATCCTCTGGCGTTCGATAGTACTGACATCGATGACACCGCTGACTTACGTATCCCGGTAGATCTTGCCACAATGCCCCTTCTCGATCTCAATGGCAACGAGATCAATGCCTATGATCAGGACGGCTATCGCATTATTCGCCGCCACATTGCTGACTATCTTGACACAGGCTGTCTCCTTGATCTCTCCAAGGCACACACACTCTTCGACCCACTCCCGCTTCCTCTCCATCTTGACAACAATGATAACCAGGTGCCCGATTCGCCTGTCCATTTCACCCTCTATCCCCTCGCATTTACTAGGAAATACGGAAACCTCCAGGCTAATGGCCTCATATCTCCATTCGCTCACAGGCTTCGTCGCCTTAACACCCATCTCAACGCCCTTCACATGAACCATCCCCGTCGTCGCAGTCTCAGTCGTGATGGTTCTGACATCCTCATGTACAGCGACGACAGTGAGCAGCCTGCTAGAAGAGGGAGGGGGCCTCCCCTTCGTCACTCTGTGGATTCTGACAGCGACGATCATCACAGCAGCTCTGATCCCCCACTCCCCGACGATCAGCATCCCTGTCCCTCCCCTTTTCTTCATGGTGTCTCCTCCCAGATCTATAACACCCTTTCCCATCGCGTCAGAGATGCAGCCAAGTTCCATGAGGTCCAGCTTGGCCTTGTCACAAGCGCACTTGCTGGCACAACTGCACACCCTCTCGCTGCCAGGAATCGCTGGCAGCGCACTCTTGACAGACTTCGTGACGCACTCCCCCATCAGCGATTCGCTGAGAAGCTTGACGGTGATGATCAACCACAGTCATTGCGTTTTGAGAACACCTACCAGCTCGATGTACAGAGAATCCCCCTCCAGCACAGGTCCGGAGAGTTCGTCCATTCCCCCTCCTTTTTCTTTGCCTTGAATCAGCCACTCACCTTTCCCCCCTCTTCTCAAACAGCTTTATCTTCACAGAGATTGTCAAGCCTCTTGCTCGTATATGGGCCCACCCCTCCGTCCTTGAGCCCATCAAAGATGTCTGTCTCATCTTGAAGAAAGATGTAACACTCTTTTCCCCCCTCTTTTTCTACCCCCTTGCTCATTTCTCCCCTTTCAGATCATTCCTCAACTCTTTCAGGCTGCCACCTTCCCCCTTACCTCCCTCATTGAACGCATCTGGAACTCCCTTCAGCCCTCCCTTATCCCTCAGAACCCTGTGGACCCTTACTCCCTCGAGACTGTTGCAGTCCTTGAGCGCGCTCTGAACTATGCTCATACTGGCAGTGCACGTGTCCTTGCCAGGCAGCTCATGGATCGCACCTGGATAAGCCTTGCCATCCTCGCTGATGGCCTCCCTGCAATCGCCTCCACATTCATCCCTGGAGGTGCACTCACCTCTGGCATCATCGCCATTCAGAAGGATGCGTGGCCAGTCCATCCTGCCACAAGGCTCCCCCTCACCGCATCACAGCGCACCCAGGAGGTCACCTATGGCAAGCCACACTTTGCAGTGAGTTTCTCCTCCCCCCATCTCGTCTTGCTTAAACATTAAATTTCTCTTTCTCACCTTTTCCCCCAGAGCTACCTTGCTACTTTTGCCATTCGCATTGCTCTCCACAATGTCCCCCGCAACATCCTCACCCAAGATGACTCTTCCCTTCGTCTCACTACCTACATCGCAGAGGTTGCCCTCAGAAGTCTTATCGCTGATGTCGTCTCCCTTGTTCGCACTGCTGTTCTCCGTGAAATTACGCCCGCACTTGCCCAGGGTGGTCCCGATGCTGCCCTTGCTGTCGCTCGCAGGATTGCTCTTCTCACCTGGCTTGATTCCCGCTGCCCTCTTTCCATTGACAATGCTGTGTTACCCCACCTCATCCAAGCAGTCGTGCCCCCTCCTCCCAATGGCACTGACATGGCCCTCACACAGGCAGATCCACCCTCCATGCCCCTCCCTCTCTTTATCAGGGAAGTCATCACTCACTGTCGCAAGGATCGCCCCAGATCTCGCCCACCTTTTATTGCCCATGGCCAGTTTCTTCACGTTGCTCGTGCAGCTATACATGAGATCTCCAACTTCGCTCACACCCGCCTTGGTCTCTCCAACAACACTGACATAGACCGTCTCCTCGAACATGGATTCGTTGCTGCATCCCGCCGCATGCGTATCCATCACATCCCTTGGGCCACACCACGACCTCGCCCTCACCCTCGTCCTCATGATGATCACCCCAGACAACGTGCTCCCCTGGGTGCCCCACCCACCCGTGTTGTCCATAATGTTTGGATTGTCCTTGATATGTCCCATCCAGATCCTACCCATGCTGCATCCTCCTCTGCTGCCGCTCTCACTCCATATGCACCATCCCCTGCTGCTCTTGCCCATCGTTCCTCCCAGAAAATTGTCGCTGATGCTCCCATCGGTGACTGGTCTGCCCTTGCCCTTTCTCTTAATAACTTTTGCTCCATCCTTCACAAGACCGTCCTCCCAACTGAACTTCTCCGCCAGGGTGGTGTTGAGGAGCAGGGCATTGAGGCTTACATCCTTGATGCATTCAACTTTGCTCGTACCTCATACAATCCCGTACAGCAGCCTGTGCACCAACTTGCACTCATCGCTTCAATAGCTGCCTCTCGCCTCCTCCCTGCTATTTTTGCTGCTGATGAAGACACAAAGGTCAACAAACCTCAGGAGCAGCCCACGTTCATTCCATATATTCGCTCACTTTCCTGGGTGACCAAAGTCAACAAGAATGGTGGAAAGGGCGTCAACGACAGAGAGGTCTTCATCCGTATGCTTACCTGGTACGTTATATGCATGTATGACACCGACTCTCCTATCTCCCGTCGCACCCGCGACAAGTCCACTAACAATGCAAAGTGGTTCAATAAATACAGTGAGCCGCCCTCTCCCTTTTCATTTAAACCACCACCCTTCTCACCCCTCCACCATTTCCTTTCCTCCAGATGCGAAAGGCATTACTGCCTTTCTCCTTTGTCGCCTCGGTCTTGCAACACCCATCAGAGTCAAAGCCTTCACAGGCCCTGTTTGGGGGCGTGATGTTATTCCGCTCGCTCCAGCTGCTATCCTTGCTCTTCATGACAACGTTATTCGCCGTCTCAAAGCAGACTCCAAGTATGGCGCTTATGATGCCATTCAGTTTATGATGGGCACCTCCACCGCTGACCAGCTCGCGCAAAATGGCTGTCTCACCCGCCGTGGCAATGCACCATTTTCTCTTCCTGCAGTTGCTAGCGGTAGCAGTGCAGGTGCTGGCACTGATGATGGCGGTAGTACTGCCAGCGGTTCCATGAAACGTTCTTACAGGGAGTGGGACCTCCCTCAGCTTGCTGCAGATGCTGACTCTCTGTACCCTCACGAAGACTTGTCTTCGGGCAGAGCACCCAAGAGGGTTATGTCCTTGGGTTACCCTTTTTAGATTTCTTTTGAAGTGTAATCCCTGCAGGCGAGGTATATACATGGATCTGAGAACTAGAGCTTTAATCTTGACCTGTGATGCATGATGAACTGGCCAGAACATGAGCAGAAATGTGGTCCTACTCTCAAGGTATTCAACTCAGGTTGTGTACCTCTGCAAGGCTTCATCTCTCTCTTCTATCCCATTGTTGCTATGAAGCATTTTCTCTACTCACGAACCCCCAGCTTCATTCTCATCGTCTTCTGAGTGAGACGTCAGCAAAGTTACCTTGCGAATTACCTTGCAAAGCAAGGTTTTAACCATCAGTCTATGATATGCACACATGACCTGTTTTGCACGTGATTTGTGGCGGAAACGAAATTATCTATGGCGGGTCCAAGGACTCAACGCCGGTGACGAAAAAACCTCCAGAGCCCCATTCCTTAGTTATATGTCTTGCCGAGGGCGGGGCACGACCTATTGATGCGATGCGTACGCGTTGCAGCCAGGGCCATCGTTGGTACCCTACGCCATATATCACATCAGCAGGTTTCACTTTGTGCAAGGGTTTGACGTGATACTAATATTCGCCACCTTTGGTGCCCCTCTCCCATGAACGTCCATGCGTATCATCTGTGTACTTTGCGTCCAAACGCATTGCACACATCACTTCGTTTGTCCCCCATCCCTCGAACCAGACATCTGGATCCGCTGCACTTGATTGCACAGAAAGAACGAAAATGTCTCGAGCTGCATGACCAGCTCGCTGTACACGAAAAGGATTTGGCAGAACGTCAGTTGTTTCATTCTCTCTTTGGTCTGCCCGTCACACGTCTTCACTCGTGCTCGTCATGTCGCAGCATTTCGCTGACTGACCCTTCTTGCAGTCAAACGCAAATGGGAGCGCATCGTCAATCGTGGTTATGATCCCCTCTCGAATTCATCCCTCAGCCGCTGGCCTCGGTGGGGTGGCTCTTGACAGACTGAAAGAGAGCGTCCGTATCATCGCTGCAGGCTCTAGTGACCTTGGTCCATCCATCCAAGAACTCGATGCCGGTGACGAAAAAATCTCCAGAGCCCCATTCCTTACCCATTCCCCGTGCGGACGCAGCAACACGTTGAGTGCAAGCCCTAAGCTGGCAGGTAGCGAACACCCGAGCCCCATGCCCTCAATCCAGGAAGGTATGTGTGCTTTGGATCGAGCACTTGAAGATCAGGGGGGGATCATGGCGACCGCTCCCTCTCTCTCCCGCGCTGGCAGTCTCAACCGTCGGGTGGCCAAATGAGCCTCGTGCACCTTTGCAGAGGAGCTGATGACACTCTCGGGCATGTCCGTTTCTGCCCCTAAGGAACCCAAACCGGGCGATTTGGATGTATGCATGTTACTCATACTGGCTCCCAGTTCCATGTTGGCACGGCCGCCCTCTGAGAACCCGAGGCCCACCTCCGTAAGATCTGGTCTCAAATCGCCAGTGCTAGGATCGGCATGGACTGCCATGCCCATGAGCGCGGGACCAGTATCATCCTGGATGGACAGCATAGGCAAGAAACTAAGCGGACTGCAACAAGGCCAAACGCACGTCGTTGTCCTTGGTCCACCCGAGAGGCCTCTCTGCCCATCTACGTCCTGAATTTCTTATTACCTTCTAACGTAGATTCTCCAAGGGCCAGAAACGCGCGTCGTCGCTCTTGGCAGGGGTCTCCAACTCGTTCTCCTCTGCCCTCTCGCCTGGACCTACTCCTACCACCCCTGCACATGCCCCGCCCAAGACATTGACCTCGATTCCGACTCCGACTCTGCCATGCACCCGACCTTTGACGATGCCCCCCTCGACATCTCCTGCATCGACCAATTCATCCTTGATCACGGTACCGTTTTCGCCCCAACCCCAGCCTCATCTGCAGTCCCGATCACCACCAAACTGCAAAGGCAGTGGGCAAGGATAACGTAGTTCGAGGTGCAACGCCACACGGATCAGAAGACGTCGGCTCACTTCTCGTCATAGCACCGGCGTCATCATTCACAACCCACAGAGCCACGAAGGAAGGAGATCGCTGCGACAGCACATCTCCATCTCCATGTTTTGATTCGACTCGGACGGAGAGGAGATGAGTGCTGATAAGGCCTCATTCACCCTGTGTGCGTCAACGAGTGACTGCAGCATACGGTTTCTCGAGTCGGGGCTCCAACCCGACAGTCTAGAGACGAAGAACTACACCCGGCTCAGCTTACGGCCATCGACGCTCGTGTCGATCTGCTCGTCCACCGTCAGTCTGCTCGTTTTCACTCCACTCATACTCACACTTGCAATACAGTGGGCTACACCGCCATCATGCTCAACCAGACCATCGAGGAGAAGATCGACCCAAAGACACACGTGAACACCCTGGACATGGTGTTTCCCCAGCTGAAAAAGAGACCTGGTGTTGTCTTTCTGAAACAGCTGACGATCCATCTCAACGGGGAGAGCGATAAAGGGTTTGGCTTGGTGCGTGTTTATCCCACTGTCTACCACACCCAGTATGACAACTTTCCGATGTCGTGGACTTTGTCGCGATCGCTCACATTCATTTAGGTGCAACAAACGACCGATCCATCTCAGCCAGGGGTCGATGTCATGGTGTGTACAATTTCGTCTCACTTCGTCATCACACTCACAATGGATCAGCATCAACAAGGATCACACGACGTGATGCTCTCTGTCAGAGTGCGGCTACCCGCATGGATGTGCTGTATTCGTCCCGGCGCACATGATGTCATGGACTGATGCGAGCGACTCAGTTTAGCGGATGTACGGTACCGCACCTCTCCTCCAGTCTATCATATGACCGACTGGAGGTAAGTACCTACACACTCGTTACCACTCGCATATCCGTACTCACGACATACAGAACCTAATGGTCCGCTATTCTAGCTCGCGCCCCATTCCCTCACGATCACTCCAGCGCGTTCTTTCTAGCGGGTATACTGCCTCTTGCCGTTCCATTGAGGACGTCGCAACAGCCAACGGTCCCAATCACCACCAATGGTATCAACTCTATTGGTGAACTCATTCTCCCCCTGTCTGACATGACCTTTTGCCCTACCTAGACCGCTCACGACTGCTGCGAATGTCTAGGCCCCATATGGCAGAAGTCGCCGTTTCGTTACTGAACCGAGCGAAAGCGAGGGGTTCACCACACTCGTGATCACGCTGGATACGATGACGATTGGCTGGCGCTTTCATTATCTCAAGGCATCGCATCCTCCCTTTGCCTACGGGGTTGGCATCCAAGTTGGCACGCCTGATCTTGTATTCATGAAACGATTCGATTCTATCCAACTCTA